>OMLC01037127.1:0-10814 GCA_900302585.1 Regalecus glesne
GCGTCTCTCACCTTGGGCAACTCCTGAATAATATAAAGTCCAACTCCTATCTAAGACCTTGGTTCCAAATCCGATGCTATGAGTAGAGGGGAGCCCCACCAGATCTAATTGGTACCGTTCCACCTCCCGCACAAGCTCTGGCTCCTTACCCCCCAAGGAGGTGACATTCCACGTCCCTAATGCTAGCTTCTGTTGCTTGGTTCTGGTCCGCTGAGACCCTTTGCCTTCACTGCTACCTGTCTGGCAGTGCACCCGACCCCACTGGTTCTTCCTGTAGGTGGTGGGTCTACAGGATGGAGAAGTGTCCACGTTGCTTTTTCGGGCTGAGCCCGGCCGGGCTCCGTGGTAAACTCGGCCACCAAGCGCTCGCTGACGGGCCCTCCTTCTGGGCCTGGCTCCAGACGAGGGCCCCGGGCTTCCTCCGGGCAGGGTAATGTCACTTCTTTTTAGATATTTCATGGGGTTTTCTTGGACCATTCTTAGTTTGGTCCCTCACCAGAGACAAATGTGCCATGGGAGACCCTAACCGGAGCAGAAGGCTCCAGACAACATAGCTCTCGGGATCATAGAGACACTCAAACCTCTCCACCACGATAAGGTGATGGTTCCTCGGAGAGGAAACAGCAACAAGTGTCCGACAAAAAAGGGGGGACTGTCCGTACTGTCTTCTGACACCATGTAAAAAACTGTCCGTGTGTTAGTCAGAGATCACACCGAAGGGTAACTTTCAACCAGTTTTATTATACTCTGTGAACCGAGAAGACACAGCAACGTGCATGTGAATCTCACAGCCTGGCGGCCGATATATCTGCTGTAAAACAGCCTAGCCTGGCCGCACAGGTAGCTAAAGGTACCTTGGCTCTCAGCGGAAAAAAAGAAGTCTCATTTTACCAAATGATCTACACTCCACAAAAGGTGAATCGGTTCCACTGGATAGGAAGTTTATTCAGATATGTTTCGTCGCTCAAACCGGTGAAGCCAATCTGAGTTGACTCCAATCATCCCCACCCATATAAACTATTCAGTGAT
Source organism: Regalecus glesne (assembly GCA_900302585.1). Lineage (NCBI taxonomy): Eukaryota > Metazoa > Chordata > Actinopteri > Lampriformes > Regalecidae > Regalecus > Regalecus glesne. Next base: position 1,030 of record OMLC01037127.1, read on the forward strand.
ACCACACAATAAAAGGCTGATTTCAGAAGCAAGTTGGTCATTAATTACAGATACAGAGGTAATGAGTACTATTCACAAAGGATTGGGGAATATCTCTGACTAATATAGAGTATGCTGTCAAATGCCAGGAGGAATAGAGTGCCTTGTAAATTGGGGAAACCAAACAGACACTGGCCAAGAGGACAGGAGAGCCAACACGTCAGACCAGGAGTTTGCGGTTTATACTCATCTACAGGGTGGTGGCCACTCTTTCCAAGATGAGGATGTTCACATCCTTGATAGGGAGGAATGCTGGTTTGAAAGGGAGGTTAAAGAGGTCATTTATATTAAAAAGCGATCGCCCTTCCTTGAACAGGGATGGGGGCCTGAGAGTACATCTCTTGCCATATTGTAATACCATGATTGCAAATAATCCCCAATCTTCTGTAAATAGTATTCATTACCACTGAATGTATGGTCAATGATTAACTTGCATATGAAACCAACCTTGTGTTGTGTGTCATACAACTCTATTGTTTATAAGGGTGGAGATGCTTGCAGTCAGCTCAGACTGAATATTTAATCTGTTTGAGTGACGAACCGTTTCTGAAAAAAACTTCTTATCCAATGGAACCGATTCACCTTTTTGTGATTCCCTTACCTGTCTGATCATTTACTTTTTAAGAGAGACTTCCAGTTCACGAACAACATTTTTTCCATGACTGGAATTGGGACGCATTTATCACTTGGGATTAATTAAGAGTATGTAGATGCAAAATACACACGCGCGCAACCACACACACACAGACACACACACACACACATACACACACACACCATCACACTGAATGTTACCGAACTTTAATTTATTAATTTAACTACCATTCTTTGGCAAAAAGATATAATTAATTTCAAAATAAATCTGCTTGTACATTCTGAAATGTATACCCTACTATAAAAATGCTTGATATAACTTCTTTTTTTTCACTATGGATTGTATTGTGGTTTCCTCTGTCAAGCTAAAACGGGTTGACAGTAGAAGTACTTCACCTACTTATTATATTTAGGATGACAGCCACAGAAGGAGATGTTCTTCAATTGGAAGAAATTAAAACACTGATCACCCTGAGAAAGAGAAATGAAGGGAGAAGGAGAGACAGACAGAGTGACAAAGGGGAAGAAAGGGAACAAAAGAGGAAATGAGAGAGATGAATCAGTCCCGCAAGGGGAAATTTGCAGGTTCGATCCCCGCACCTGCTGAGAAGCGTGTCGAAGTTTCCTTCAGCAAGACAGTGTTCCTCTAATTGTTCTGCCCTTTGATGGACTGGCCACCCTTCAAGAGCGTAGCCCCGCCTTTCACTTAATGAGAACTGAGATAGGCTCCAGTTACCCAACTTCGGATAAGTGGTTGACGATGTATGGATGGAAGGATAATAATAATGATCTCCTTTATAGGGACAGGGCATATTAATGAACATTAAGAATATAGATATGCTAGATTTAGCCACGAGGCTAAATTTCATCTCTTGTCCCAAGCAATTAGGGGTTCAGCGTCTTGAATGGTAAGGGAGAGGGTGTTCATTACCCAGCTGTGTTTTTGTTTATTTTTCTCTTCAACTGGTACCCTAAGTTTTTTTCGCTCACATTTTTGTTTGATTTTTTTTTCAACGGTTTATTCTCTTTCTGTTGTGCCTAAAAGACTGCGTGCTACTACATGTGATTACATAATCTGCATGTATTCAACTGTCCTGTTTAGATATGGGTAGTGATGTATATTTAATTTCTTGGAATATCAAGGGTTTAAGCCATCAGGTTAAGAGGAATAAGGTCCTACATCTAAAACAGCTGAAAGCTGGAATTGCATTCTTGCAAGAGACCCACTTAATAGACACCGATTGTTCCCACATACGGGGGAGTTGGATTGGTCAACTGTTTCACTCCTGTTTTTAGGCCAAATCAAGGGGAGTGGGTATTCTATTAGAGAAAAACACACCATTTGAGTCCTCCAGCGTTATCAAAGACAATAATGGATGCTACACAATTGTAATAGGAAAGCTTTTCAATACTCATGTTGTACTAGCAAATATTGATGCTCCGAATTCTGACAGACAGAGTCTTGTACTTTCCTCCCCTTATATACTGGCTGAAAATCCAATTGATGACCTACTCTCATTTCAGCCGGTGTAGAAGGGGTCAATATCGACCATTTACAAGTTCAGAACAGGGTTGAAATTTACCCCCTTGGATAGTGTTAGATGGTCTTGGTAACAGGATCTGAAGCTATCTTTGCATGCAGATGTGTGGGCTAGTATTCTAAAGCAAGTACACTCATCATCTATATGTGCCCGCCACTCACTTCTCTAATTCAAGGTCGTACATAGAGCTCATATGTCTAAAATGAAACTGTCCAAAATATACCCAGACCTTAGCCCTAATTGTGACAAATTTAGTAATACTGATGCAACACTGATACATATGTTTTTACCGTGTCCCAGCCTTGAAAAGCTTTGGAGAGGAATTTTTCAAACACTCTCCCAGATATTAAATTACACAGTAGAGCCCGACCCACTCGTAGCTCTATTTGGTATTACTGGAGAGGAGCAACTGTCCAGGGCCAAACGAAATGGATTGGCTTTTGTCTCCCTTCTGGTCCAACACACAGTATTGTTTAATTGGAAAGGATAGACTTTACCTACTCATTCGCAGTGGTTAAGGGACCTACTATCCAGCCTAACATTGGAGAAAATATGCCAGAATGGCATGGATTGGAGAAAAAAATCTATGAGGTTTGGGGATCATTTCTAGATATTTTCCCCAACCTCGAAATCCTGATGGAACCATAGTGTGGTTGCCTTACCATTTCTGACCTTGACTTCCAGCCAAAACCTTTGCATGAACCCATAGGCACTTTACATCCACTTTATGCCTGTGCTTTCTAATTGGTCTTTCATTATTATTATTATTGTTATTATTATTATTATGTTATCCCTTATGATGTTGTGTATAATGACTATGTTTGTATAACTGCTTGCTGCATTGGGGTGGGAAAGTGGGGATGGGTGGTGGTGGGAGGGGCGGGTTAATTCTTGAATCATCAGGTTATACTCTGTGTTTTTGACTGGGCCAATGAAAAGAATTTTAAATGAAAGGGGTTTAGCGTCTTACTCAAGGATCCTTTGACAGACTTTCTGAAGGAACCTGGGATCGAACCACCAACATTCTGACTACCAAATGACTAACCTACCTCCTGAGGTATGCCACCCCAGATCGTAGAGGATAAAGAGATGGGGCATGATGGAATTAATAATGAAGGTAAGATTGCATTATAAAACACACCTTAATACACTTGTTTGCAGATCTGACATGATTAAGCCATTGGTGTTCAGCTATGTACCATAGACAGCCAGGTTTACATCCCATATAAAAACTAAAGCAGGAGGTTCTTTCTCAAATTATCACTCCCCTGTCTTGTCAAAGGAGGAGCAACTCATAAAATCAGCTGGTGTTGTAGTGAATATTTTTTCATAATTTATTTGTCTTTTGTTTTGTTTTTTGTCCAGGACTGGTTTCCAGAAAAATTAAATTTTGGTTTCTCAAGACTGATATTCAGGACAAGAAGAGGAAAGAAAGAAGGAGGAAAGAGTGGAGATGGATAAATAGGAAAAGAGGTAAGAAGTGAGTAAGTAGAGATGAGAGTTGAAAATGAAAGTGTACCTACCCTGGTAGCAGAACGGCACTGGTCATAGACACTGATCTTCAATCCTTTCACACTGACCTCTAGGACACAGGCTGCGGGAGGCTGCATAGCTAATCGTCTGTTATATGCTACCTATTAACACATAAATCAATTAATGAGCATTGTGGCTGTCTATCATAGTGACAGAAGAAAAAATGGGTCTGAAAATGAAGTTGTTCATCATGAAAGGAACTACAATTCAGTTTACATGCTCAGTATAAAAATATTCACCATCTTTCTGTCCTAACCTAAATCCAATCAGTGTTGGAACGTTTTTAGGTTTAAAAGTTTTCAAGATATAATTTTGCCTTGGTTTGATCTGAGCCTATGCCAGTTTTGTCAGGTAGTGCAGTTAACTCCAGGACATCGATATTTTGTGCATTGTACTGTAACAGGAGAAAAGTGCGAACCACATTGTGGGACCTTGATCATGTGATTGCCCTTCCTCTACAAGTAAGAATTGCTGACTGCTAATGTGACAATACCTTCTATATAACAACACCATGGTGGAATACTCAATAATTTCAAGGTGAGTTGTTACATTAACCTTAGCTGTTACAGAAAAAAAACTGAACAAAATAAAAAAAACATTATTACGCAGTTCACTCAATAATTTTATTTAGTAAGACGTTATCTATGGTGATGTACCTTTTGCATAGCAGCACACAGCACATCATTTCCCTTATGGGAGGGAACCTGGACCGAACCCAGGAAACGCACCAAGAACTGTTCTATCCAGCCATCTTTCTGAGCTGGGAGAACAGAGAGAATATTGGGGGGTGGGATCACAGGACAGATTAGAGGAGACAGGAGATGATAGAAGTGACATGTTAGAGTCAATAGCAATATAAGCATTTAGAAATGGCCTCCCTCACTGTGCATTCCATTCATGTGAGAGGTTGGTTACCTTTGCTTGTTTCCTTGGCAACTCTGACGACGTAGAAGGCAGGGAAAATTCCTGTAGCTCCTGTCCTCATATTGTAACCCTGACACCACAGGTCCTCAGACTGGGTGAGCATCAACACTGGATCATCTGTCTCTAGGTAAAGCTCATCAGCATGACGAGGAACAAACCTGACGCACACGCACACATCCACAAATATTTGTTTATGTGTGTATGCTTGTTTGTAATCATGTATGAATGTGCGTGTGTGTGAGTGAGTTTTTGTATTAACCTGTACACAGCTCTGTGGCTCTGTTGTCTCTCTACTCCATCCAGAACACAGGAGAACATACCAAACAACTCGGCACCTGAACATCAAAGGATGGATGTGAACTCACAGTTATTATTAGCTGACAATTATAACAGTCCCTTTTTTTTAATTCTACCTTTCTAAAAGCTTTTCTTCATCTTGAATTTTATCTTATATCTGCTGAGAATCAATGTCAACATTACCTTGGCTCAAGTGTTTGGTTTTTCGTTCTGTGCCTGCCTCTCCTTAAATAAATTAGACAATTCTATTGTCAAGTGATGACACGTCATTTTGGGGGTTTTTTCTGCTTGTTTATACCTGGAAAACGGTATTGATTCCAGCCTAAATGTAAAAATGTATAAATCATAAGACTCTTCAACACCTCTGGGCTATATAGTGTACTACAGTCTTGAATAGGTGCTATCAAAGGAAATCAACCTTATTAATGCTTTATATATTGCTTATCACGTTTAAATCACGACAAGATTTGGCCCTCAGTTATGTGTCTGACATTTTAACATCCTTTTGAGTATGAGTCCAACCTTAGATCCATAGGTCAGCAGCCAGTTTATCTCAGTTCAATATTCCTAAATATAGACATAAGGCTAAAAGAGATCATATAACTACTCCCTAGGATACCCTTGCTGAAAAGCTCAGGTTGCACTATCACATTGCTTTTCAAGCCACCTCTTGGGGCCTTTCTCCATCTCCAACAATACAATGTTGTTATCTTGATTGTTCCACTCCTTTAGTTTATTTGAAAAGAAGCCTGATCTTAACTTATTGCCCTCACCAGTCGGTAACCTACTGCCAACCTTGTGACTATTTGTCTTCTGTCTAATAGGTTTTTTGTATGGCCATATTAGTAAAATGTATTTCCACTTTTAGAAAACCATCAGTGCCATTTGGAGTCCTCCTTTTTGTTAGTCCTGCTACAGTGGGTCCATTATAAAGGAATCAGAATCCATAAAATATGTTTTTGTCATATTAGCTAATATCTGAGAGACATTGGAGGTAAAAGCAAAAATTATGGATATCAACTCCACATATGAGTGAGTGCCATAGTTCCAGGCACTAAATCACTGTTCTCTTTTTGGGGATTGAAAATCAAAAAGTAGGTGGATGCTATTGGCTGTTTTGTATTGTGATCCCTTAGCATAACTCGATGTCATCAGTTTTAGAATTGTGTCCACCCCACTTATACATACTTTCAACACCCTGCTTGCTACTACTCAGTGCCATTGATCACTGGTATTACCACATTGTGCCACTAGAGAAGGCTCTTGGTACCTAGTGCATTACAAACCCTATTCTATCACACGGCATATTAATCCACTAAGTTTAGAAACATCTCTGCTCAAATAAAACTGCAATCAATCCCAGGTGAGCTTGAACTCATCATTCTGAAGTAGATTTTGATTGCACAATGTAATGGCTATAGAATAATGACTCTGTTGGCATTAATTTAGATTGGTTCCCTATGAGCCTTGTTTTCAGGTCTATAGGGAACCAAATTCTGTCGGCCACATTATTAAATATGTATGTAAAGATGATACAAAAGAGTGAGATCTGTACACTGAAATGCTTCTGCTAATTATTTGATCTCTCTTAACGTGGCAACATTTGGATCTATCAGATCTTCCTGAAATAGTGAAGCAATGCCTGCGTCACTCTCATATTTGCCTGAGGAAGGTCTAATAGATGTTGCCGAGTTAAGAAAAATAGAAAAAATATCAGGAGCATTCCAGTATGCAGACTTTACTATTTTGGACTGTTTTGCAATTTGCTTTGTCTTGTAACTTAATTTATTTTATGGTTTTGTGCACACTTGGTTCATCTTAATATGTAAAGGTAACCACACACCTTAATAAATACCTAGTTAGCCCTTTCTCTCTAGTAATAAGATAGGACATTTGGATGAAACACCAATTTACATTCCAGTACCTCTACTTAAGGGACTGTGTGTAGCTACTCTCTCAATTTATGAAGTTTGCTTAGCAATCCCATGAAGAAACTAACCAGTGGAACTGTATTGGCTGCTGTTGTTGACGAACAGGTTGAGAAATTTTCTGGTTCTTGGAGTGCCACCGCGTCCTCTGTTGGACTCCTCTTCCTCTGAGGTGGTTGTGGAAATCACCTTGGGCCTCCTGTAGAATCTGGCTGCCTCCTCTCTCTTCCGCTTCTCCTCTGCTCTTCTCCTCTCTTGGGGCAGGAAACAAGGAAGTGTCAGAATGCTGACTGCAAAAAAAAACTAGGAGGGACAGAACTCAAAGGCTCAGGGTTCGGGTAATGATCAAAATAATGGAAGCAGAGAAAGCATCCAAACATTGGTGGAATAGATGGAAATTCAAACATGTAAAGAAATACAAATTGGCAGAGCAGCTGACTTATTTTCTTATAAGTTGAGTGGACTGTTTTAAACATACTGTCACTACTATCAATGCTTGGGTCATCCTTTCATTCTTTCATTATTTAAACTGTGGAATATTTATATCATTATACATAAACCCTCTTCAAAACTTCCTGTGCTGGAAAAATATCTTGAATCTCTGTTTAGCAGGCAACTCGCAAAAAACAAAAAACAAAAACTGGGCACTCAAATATTGTTCTCAATCCCTATCTGCAACCTTGGCCCATCATGACATCCACTTTGAAGACAAATCTAATTGTATCTCATATTAAAACTATCTTTGTAGAGGAATTATTATTGCCGACAACATATATTTAAACAAAGATAACTTGGCAAAGAATTTCCAATTCAAGTTAGGTTGTGATTTGTACAATTTTCCTGCCAAAAATATTTTCTGTCAGTAAAAAGATGCCCCAAGGATCTGCACTTTGACTTCTTTCACCAACCCTCAAATAACCTTCTTAGATGAAAATCTGTATTGATGATATGATCATTTACTTATGTGTCATAGATCTAACTACAGATCATGGGACTATATGCTCATTTAGGAATAACTTACATGACTTTAACTTGTAATGAATATAAACAAACATAAACAATCAGTCAATGTACATTTAATTTGTTTGTTCCACTATGGTTTAAAAAAAATCAACAAAAGGATAGTCTATAGTTGATGTTGTAACTGCAGCTTTCTCTTTACCTTGCCTCATTTCTTCATCTTTCTTCTTATTATCCTCATCATACTCTGGCTCTTCCTCCTCATTGGCTGACTGGTAGACAGTCTCTGTGTCACTGTCATCATCCCGCTTGTTGTAGTTGTGGTAACAGTCCTTGAGTTTGACCAGCTCCAACTCATGATGCTCATCAACCACCAGAGTGTATTTAACAGAGTCATAATTAAATCCTGCTGTAGCTTCATTAGTTAGTGCCTTGCAAGTGGACAGAGAACCTTCCTTTTGAACAGAGTTGGAGCAGTGCATTTCAGATTTATTATCCTCATCTGGTCCTCCTCCTCCTCCTTCAGAATCGACCTGTCTCCTGTCTGATTCAGTGCATTGTGTCTTGTTGTCATTGGCTGCAAGGCAGTTGGTTGTAGTTTTCTGGCTGTTCACGGCAGGAATTGCATTCCCCTCCCCCTCTTCCTCACTGATGTCAGGGTTGGTCCTGTTAGAAAAGGAGGGGTGCAGGGGTCCAGGTGGAGGACCCTCTGTGTCTGAACTGAGTGACATTCTGTTGGATCCCCCTTCGCTGCTGGAATGGGACATTGGGGGACAATTCTTGGTCCTGACTTTTTTTTGGCCTATGGAAAGAAAAAACAAGGGAGGGTGGTTACAATGGCAAGAACACAAAATGACACAGATTCAGACTATTTGGAGCAGAAACAAAGAGGCTTCAGACTGTAAGGAGAAGAAAGCTGGGAGTCCATCTTAATAAAAGCAAAAGTTTGAGTTTTAAAGTCAGATCATTTAATTTAATTTTTATCCTGGACATTGAAATTTAAAAAGGATCCCGGCAGTTGTAAAAAATCAAATAGATAAATACATCTTTGAAAAACTAAAAATCTGTAATCCTGCCAAAACATTTGGACTACTCCTCTGGCTATCTGACATTTACTGTGGAAATTATCATTTTAAACTTTTTCAGGCTTCCAATTTCAGCTCGCAATAATTCTGCACCGTATTATGATCCCACATAGAGAACCTATTCTTTGCAAAGCTGAGCGGATTGTGATGAAAAAGTATGTCCATGTCCATAATACAGTTTCATAACACTTAAGACTCTGTCTAAACCAGTGCTATAGCCAGTTTGGAGGCATTTATAATAAACAAATTTAGGGTGAAAGTTGCTATTCAAAACATTTCTAACTATATAAGATACCTCTTGCAACCAAACAGCAAATCATCAGGAGATAATAGTTATTTCATCCATCCATTGTCAACCACTTATCCAAAGTCAGGTTGCATAGTTTGATGATACAAATACGAATAATGATAATTATAATAATGATAAGGCAATAGTTATTGTTAGTTGAATGGCAGTAGTGTGATAAAGTGGTATCTCAAGTTGCCACAAACTCCCTATTCATAACAACAACACACTATCTACAGGACATCTAACTGTATACAAGGTATTCCCAAAACAAAAATGCAATAAATAAAAGGTCAGATTAACAAACAGAGGCCCCAGCTGATTACCTTGGTCTTGAGTCCTCTCCTGCTTTTGGGGCATGACAGGTGTACGTGGGACCACCATTGCAGTCAAATAAATGTTCGGGTTCTGGAGGGGGAGAGTTGGCTTATCTCGGGCTCCCCTACTGCCACCTCTAGTAACCACCTTTCCTCTCCCCATATCCCCACGGGATTTTAGTCCACTTGTTTCTCTGGACTTCTGATTCTTGCCCCTGTCTCGTTCCTTCGCATTGTCCTCACACAGCCTTCCTCCTCTTCTCTCCTCCTTAACCCCTGCA
>OMLC01037134.1:0-10887 GCA_900302585.1 Regalecus glesne
GCCCAAAATATATGAACAACTCAATGAAATGAAAAAAGACATCATTGGGCACATTCCAGCATGAGCAAATTAGTTTAATAAAAGAGAATGCCTTTCGGAAGTTGCTCCTCTCCTTGGGGAAGCAGGGCAATATCATTTTCTAATCGGATGGTGGTTGGGCCCTATGTCCCTGTTCAGAACATGCTGTTGTTATTGGGTTTTAATATGAGGATATCACTCATGTGGAGAGTGTATTACTAATCTGTGTACTCTCCACATGAGCAATCATCTCTCATTAAACATGTAATAGGTTTTTTGGTTGCTCGGTTACAATTTTCTACTTTTTCTTTGTGTGTTTTTATTTTATTTTATTTTTTCAAGGGGAGTCTGCAGGACTTTGTGGTGATCCAGGTATTCCTGTGCATGGCATTCGGCTTGGGGAAGAGTTTACTGTTGCCAGTGTGGTGCGGTTCAGCTGTGAACCTGGATATGTGCTGCGGGGCTCATCAGAGCGGGCCTGCCTTGCTAATGGGACCTGGCTGGGCACGCAACCCGAGTGCCAGGGTAAGGATCACTTTACAAGCTACACACGCAACAGGCAATAGCTGTAGCTTTACCTGTTCTTGTGCAAAATGTTCAGCCAATGTAATCACACATGAGTACACATGTGCAAGAATACAGATACACAAATAGTGCCCCAAATATGATTGGCTGACCCTCTCATTATTCCACTCATAAGCAACTCCAGCATACAGAGGGAGGGAGCCCTGGTTGGGTGACAGAGATAAATGCCTATCACAATCATGTTTGTGGTTTTTCAGTGAGAATGTCCATTATCCTCTCCTGCTCTCCAACTGCCAATTCTTGAAAAAGCATGCAGAAAGCCTGTAAGTCAGCATGTTGCCCCCTGTTGTTTGTATCTACTGCTGGCTATTAAAATGTAATTGATGGTTTGCACATTTCATTGTTAGCAACGTGTGGTGCATTTAGACTTGCATTTCTGTCAGTGTGGTCTTCCTCTTAACATTTGAAATGATACGCTCCAGTGAAATTACAATTCTTTAGTTTTTGCTCTGGCATGTTGATGACTTTGCCTGCCAGGCAGACTCCAGTAGCAGGCACACACAAGGGACTTTTAATTATTGATATTGCGTTGGCAAAGTCAAGATGCTGATGATTACTGATTAATAACATCCATCAATTTATTTCCCTTTTTTCATGAATACGTAATATCTACATGTGATATCAAAACAATGGCCTGCTTATTGTTAATTATATGAATCTTTGCAGAGATCTTCATACTAATTTTTATCTGAGCTACAGGAACAGTCTGGCACAAAGGGACTGCCATGATTTCTCTGACTTTTCTTTTTTTTGTGGAACCATTGCATAATCACCATGCAATGGTAAGGCTGTAGTACGTTTCTGGCGGCACTAATTTATTGGCGTTCGGTTTTGCTTTTGCAAAACATATGGTGATTTTAATGTCACTCAGCTCACATACTGAAGTATTGAAAATGGATGATGCATGAAAAATCAGCCTGATTAAATTAACAGAATTTTTATTTTCCGTGAACACACATAGAGGAGACTTCATTTTCTTTCCTTCCATAAGTGTGTCATCTTTTCCTTCATTTTTCTTATATATACAAGCTTTCATCCCCAGAACCTACTTTCGCCCCCTTCTCTCTCCTTCAACCCAAGACTGTCATCATCCCCTATGAGCCCCCATCTCTCTTTTTCCTTCTGCTGTGCCCAGTAGCTGAGGTGTCCACCTGTTCAGTTGGCACAGACTTCAAGGCCGGGCCACATCTGGTCATTACAGCAGGGTAATAACCACGGGGGCTTTGAGTGGCCCTGGGCAAGCTGGAGACTGTAATGAACAGAGCCATCACTGACCACAAGACAGACACCAAGGAATGAACTGAGCAGAGGATATGTCCATCAAAGAGTTGGTTATGAACTAGGGAGTTGGGGGAGATGACGGGCATACTCAAGGTAGAGTTATATGCTAAGAGCAAGACAGAGTGGGAAGTAAGAGGAAATCAGTTGGTGGGATTTTTATCAAGTTAGATTTTTTTTAATTCTTTTAAACACTATTTTGGCAAAAATAAAATTACAAACAAAGAGTATTGGGAGATGTGGTCAGTTATTTCATTTTTTATTTGGTTATTCATTGCAGATGGACGGAGAAGTGGATGCAAAGTGAGAATTTTTCTGAATGTGGAGAGCTACAGAAAGCTTTGTATCAATAAATTAGATATTCATCTCTGATTCACGAAGTCACTCTGGCAGAAAATATTCACCGATAAACACGCGCGTTTTCACGCGCTTGTGTATTCACCTGTGGCCATTTGCATCCATGTCATTTAATCTCTAAATTAATTTTGGATCCTCCTCTCTTCACCCCCTCCCCCAGTAATTTCCTGTGGAAATCCGGGAACTCCAAGGAATGCACAAATCCTTGTCCATGACGGATTGACATTTGCCCGGTCCATCGCATACTCTTGCCGGGAGGGCTACTACTCAACTGGCCTGCTCACGCGACACTGTACCGTCAATGGAACGTGGACTGGGAATATGCCTGAGTGCTCAGGTAGGTTCCAGATCCCACATAAGCAATTCTGTGAATCAATCCATTTTGTCATGTTTTCATACCTAGACAGCGCTACATCATATAAGACATGTAACAGCTGAAGATATTACTCCCTGAAAGAGACAGCATGATATCATGACCCACCCACTCATGTTTGCCACTGCAAACATTGTCCAACCAAACAACGTATTTATTAAATCTCACATTCAGCTGCAAAATACAGAGTACTTGACGGATAATGACAGATTTCCTAAATGCTTTGTCATTCCATCTTGAATGTGTTCACACTAGACAATGGAGCAATGATGGGGTTTCACACAACTAACAATAACTGAGGTTTTCCAGCTCATTCCTGACACTTCACTGATGTCAGGACCTTCAGTCTGAAAGGCTCTTTTCTGTCCCATTTTTACAACAATCCAAACAACAAGAGAGAGGCTGAGAGAGTCAGAATAAGCTTGCTTTGTATGAATAAAAGATATCGCCACAATTGCGGGTAAATGCTTGCTGTTTGCATACACGGTGTCACTCGCACGTTCATTTTTACACAGCATTCCTGTCCCCTTTAGTAATCGCCACAGTTTATTGCCATCTTCCATTGGCTATTGGCTGTCTGCTCTGATAATGAATCACAGTGCTTCACAGACTACAACACCACAGAGAGCAGTGATATCAGGCTCTGCACTTAATAGAAACGTCACATAAATAATGTGTGATATTAATGGATTTAACATCACTGAGTTAATCTGTTTGCCAATAGGTTTGGTTAAGATTAATGTTAGAACTTCTCATACTACCAGGTAACTGTCAGTCAACCTAAACCATCCAGGATTTCCCCTCCAATTGGTGGAACTGGGGAAACCCCATCTAGAAACGAGGGAAAAGTCTATCAAAAATGAACACTCCCAAAACAAGTGAAAAGAAATGTTTTGATTTGAGACAAATTGAATTGGTTTTAAAAACTTAGTGCAGCATAAAATGAGTTTTTAATGAACACCTTGCAAGGAGAATTTGTGTTCGTCAATTAGCATCACCGGCTGACTCTGCTGAATGACACAGGTGGCTCCCAGCATGTGTCCTGGTTCAGTGTGATGAAGCTGTTGTGCTGTGTGTATAGCCCTGACTGTACATGCTTCATTGAACCAATAGGTCTTGTAAATGGCCGAGACACCCTTAAGCAAATACAGGTGACATGGAGACATTTTAGCACGAATGACTCCAGTTTTCGCCGAGTAGACTTGATCAAATAAAACCTAGCTATACTGTTATGGGCTTATGAACCTTGATTCATGCTGCTTGTATAAAGAGGAGTGATACTATGCCAATTCATCAAACATGATAAACCAGATCTAGAATGTGCTATGAAAGCAGGATCATTTGGTGTGATTACAGAGAATATAAAAGGTAACTGTGGGCCTACAGTTGTCTTTCTTTCATAACTGTTTAACTTTTTATGTAGAATATTTGACTGTTTGTTTTACCACTGAAGAGTCTTCTCCATGGATTGTCACCCTGTCATGGTGGACAAGCTAGCATGGTTGATAGAGTCCAATAGCAATCCCATCTGGATATATACTCCTGGTAGATCACCTATGGCAGTAAGGTCAAAGGTGGGATCCCTGACAAAGAGCAATCCAACCAAGGCCTCAACAGTGGAACAGACACAGAACAGATACACCTCAAAGGAGGACAGTCATACTCAACTTTGAGTGACCACCAATAGTGCTGATCGCTGAAAACACCTACAAATTTACAAAAAGAGGTGAATCTGTTCAACTGGATCAGAAGTTTCGTCACTCACCAGGTGACTTCTTCAGCCTTTTTTTATTGTTGATCACATGGCTTAATCACAGACCATATAAATACTAAGCTTTCATATTATTTTAATTTTAATTTTAATTTGACAAAGCCTAAGTCTTTTACTCCGCACGTTAAAGCTAATAAGCAAAAATGGGTTCATTTCTAAGAGTGAATATCGAATAGCATTATAGAAGAGTCATACCTAGGTAGAAATTTAGGCCAAGGCAGTATGGTTTTTCCGGTCCTGAAAGTTTGCCATTCAACCAAACGAAGATAGGCCCACCTCCAACAGGCCGAGTTTCCTCAGTCTGCTGGGAATTTGATCAGGGGGTTAGTCATAGTAAGAGGTAACAGTATCTCTATCATAGGCCTTGTGACATTGTGGTGGCTCAGTGGGTAGAGTGCATGCTGGGAGTCAGATGATGCGGGTTCGTATCCTGCCACGTAGCTTGGTAAATGTGAGACCTTCATTGTAAAGTGCTTTGAGTGGTAGTTAGACTAGAAAAGTGCTATATAAGAACAAGTCAATGTACCATTCTTTTTTTTAGATGTACAAAACTATTAAGCAGGTTATGATGTTGCTGAGTCATGGAAAGAAATTGTTATTCTTGCTGGACTCATCCCTCTTCCCAGGAGACAAAATTATACATACAATGTCAGGTGAAAGAAGACAATGTGGATTGTAGCCTATCTGTGTCTTTAGGAATGTTATTTACTTTCTATCTGTTCTTTCTTTCTGAACGCTGGTAGACACATCAGTTCACATCGGCCCTTTTAGATTAAACCTTTTCACTACAATTAACACTGTGTCGTTATTTTATCTATTTGTAGCAAAAAGCTTTGATTGCCCGTTAAGATGTGGGAATTATAAGGAACCTTTCTGAAATTTTAGCTTTCTTTTGTAAAGAAAGAATTAAGAACTAAATAAACTAAGCAAATTAAATAATTAGGTATTACTTTTAGATAGACATGACAAACTGGCCAATCTATTAACAATAGCTAAAGGAATTGGATGTTTCAGTGCATGATTTCATCCATAGTTCTGAATATCTCTCTGTCTCTCTCTCTCTCTCTCTCTCTCTCTCTCTCTCTCTCTCTCTCTCTCTCTCTCTCTCTCTCTCTCTCTCTCTCTCTCTCTCTCTCTCTCACATACACACACTCTCACTCTCTCTTAATGGTATGCACACATTAGCAAACTTTATATCAGCTACTGCCAAATTAGCCATCTGCCTGAGCCGTAAAAATTGGGCCCAGGCACCGGGCTGTGTGGACCCTGTACAGGTTCATACAGAACTGCTGAAGACTGGGCTAAGAGTGGAGATGGCCTGCTATAAAATGGTAAACAATCTGGATGTATTCAGCCTTAGATAGGCGGAAAGGGGAGTATTATGCTCAGTGGGAGAAGACAAAGATCGGATATTCTCGTTCTAGTTGATGTACCGAGGGAAAGTGCTTGCTGTTTTGTAGGCTTATGTGTTTTGTTGTTGTATTACTTATATATACATGTGTGCATGAATAGAACGAAAAAAATATGAATGTTATCCTTCGCTGTATTGAAGCCGATGACCCTTTTTCTGTATACTAGTGGTAATGTTTAATACAGGTTTTTGTGAAATAAAATAAAACACCTCTCTCTCTCTCTCTCTCTCTCACACACACACACACACACATTCTCTCTCTGCAGTAATAAACTGTGGTGATCCAGGTGTTCCAGCAAACAGTGTGAGGATGGGGAATGATTTCATCTACAATCACACAGTGAGTTTTCAGTGCTCTCCAGGTTTCACCATGGATGCTGACCGCTCCTCCACAATCATCTGTACAAAGGACCGCACCTGGAACAGCACCAAACCACTCTGTAAAGGTAGGTTGGGAAAAGCCAATATGGATCTAGCCAGTGTAGGTCTAGCTGCTGATGTTCTAGCAGGAGAGGCTGGCCACAAACTTCTCAGAAACTGTGTAATGAGATAAAGATTACTGAATAATTTATTTGGTGAACAACACATTGAGACTCATCAGTAATCACTACTTAACCCTAATAAGAACTTGACCTACTCTAAAACCTTCACCCAAACTTGACCACCAGCTGACCTTTACCCTTAACCAAAAGTTATACTTCACTCAAAACCTGATACAAATTTTTCATACAAAATCCAAACTGTGAAGGTCAATGTTAAAAGCCGATAGTGGGATCCTTCACAGAGAGCAGAGAATAGGACCTCTGGTAAAGTGTAGTTCAGTTGAGACAGATTTTAATGGGAGAAAAAAGTTTAAAAACTGCCCAATAGGCTCTGCTTACAAATATTTTCTACCAAACTGTAACTAAATAAACAACTTTAGTTTGAACCCTTGTGGTATGACCATATCACTCCTGGACAGACGCATGCTTGAGTTGAAGCACCCGCCTCCATTGACATCACCAGTCTTGTTGTTTCTAAGACACAAACCACAAAAAGTCACAGAACAGGGGCTCTGACAATCGGAATTCTGGAGGGGTTTCTTAACTCTCCTTGTCTTGACTTTTCCAGCAATCGTGTGTGCCCCCCCACCCGTCATCCCTAACGGGCAGGTAGTGGGCACAGACTTTACCTGGGGCTCCAGCATCAGCTACTCTTGTAACCAAGGCTACCAGCTCTCCCTACCCACAGTGCTCACCTGCCAGGGCATGGGCAACTGGAGTGGAGAGAAGCCGCAATGTTTCCGTAAGTGGCACTATAGCAGGAATGTGCAAAATATACTCTATCAATTTCCACTTATATATGGATGTCCGTTTCTTAAGTAAAATGACTACAACAGCTTCAAACTATTATATCAGTTTCCAAAAAAAATTAAAAATGGCCCCAAGTCACTTCTCATTTGACCTGACACTCCTCATTCCTACAGCTGTGTTCTGTGGAGATCCAGGGATTCCAGCCCAAGGAAGGAGGGAGGACCGTGGATTCACCTACCTCTCCTCTGTCTCCTTCACTTGCTACCCTCCCCTGATTCTGGTGGGCTCCACCAGGAGGTACTGCCAGTACGACGGCACCTGGAGTGGCACACAGCCCTCCTGCATAGGTAAGTTATGGGATTAGGATGCACTTCAGTTCCTTGCATTAGCCGTTCTTTTGATTGCTGTGTTAAAACTAAAAACTATTTGGTAAAACTCGGTGTAATTTCTGACAGCTAGGCCATAGAAGAAGCCAAAGCCCCTTTAGATTATGCAATTTAATGTGGTTATTAAACTCACTTTCTGCCTCACACCCAACTGAAATTTCAGTGTCATCCCAAGTTTCAGGCTTGTGAAAATTTATCATCATTTTTTGTATGTATTTTTTCACGGGGATAGTTTAAATTCCTTTTTTTTCCATCTCATACTCTTAAGAACCCAAACAAAATGTGATGGACTCTATGTGTACTGTGTATACTGTGAGTCAACACATTGAGTTAGGTGTTTACCAATTTATGGGAACATTTGATTTTTGGTCCTAACATATTGCAGCCTGTGCAGCATGGACCTAAAATACTCTTAAGATTTGAGAAAATGACCCACTGAGATACAATTAGGTGCAAGATCTTAATTTACTGTTAGCTTTTAATGGGATCAACATGATGCATTTGGCTCACTGGGTGATGTAATGAAACACTTCCTTGGCTGCATACTTTGGTAATTAATTAACGGGGTGTGGAGCGATAAGGCCCAAGAGCTTGCTATTGTGTCATAAGCTGCACCGAGTAGCGATAGAGAACTGGTTTAGATCACAGACTAGTTTCATAATGAATTACTTTCTAGGATTTATGTCCTGTGTGCGTGTGTATGTGCGTTTCCATTCTTGAATACTTTGGTTTCAATCCCAACCATCAATATGTCTCCCCAAACCACATGAATGAAATGTAATATTTCATTCTCTACGTTTCGTCTAACTTGGCAGAATAAGTTAATTGTTATTTGTTCTGAATGACAAGCATATTTCATAGGATGTGCTTTTATATGGAAGAATGTGGGGAAAGAGGGTTTGTATAAAATCGCTGTCTCTGTATTTTTAGATCCCAGTCATACTACCTGCGCAGACCCTGGCACACCCCTTTTTGGATATCAAAACAACAGCCAAGGCTACCAGGTAAGAATAAGAAGAAAGAAAAATGAAAGCAGCTTAATTATGCAAAAATATAATGTTATAATATATATCATCATATACAGGGATATCTCTAAACTCCAATATTGATCTGCAGATCCTATGATTTTTAGGATGCATACAGTTCCCATTTGTTATCCCAGTGACATGGTATATCATATTGATAATGGGATCCTCTTCAGAGTTGATTTGTAAGTCCACATTAGCCTCTAGTTAGATCGTGTGTAAGTTTGTGTTTTTGTGTATGTGTGAAGTGTTTACTTTAAACTTCTGTCATCAAAATGGTGGTGAGGATGAGGAAAATCTTTGAAATCTATGACGTTTTCAAAGCTCCCCTTTCCAAATCAGACCTATTTTAGGGACTAGCAAGAGAATTTAGAGAATCAATGTGCTCAGTCCTGCGCCGTTCTTCATAAAGCTGGAGATTTTTGGGGTTTGTGTTTGCACAGCACATGTTTGCCCGTGTGTGTGTGTGTGTGTGTGTGTGTGTGTGTGTGTGTGTGTGTGCGCGCTCATGCGTTCCTGCGTGCGTGTGTGTGTGTGTGTGCATGCATGATTGTTCACATTTTAAGCTAACCAAGGCTTTTATGTGTCCTCACGCAGATTAGTAGCACAGTGTCCTTCAACTGCAGAAAGGGCTACCTGCTGCAGGGCTCCATCTCCCGAACCTGTCTGCCCAACCTCACTTGGAGTGGTTTTCAACCTGAGTGTATCGGTCAGTACATACCGAGAACACTGTGTAGACAAATAGCTGAGGTGGAAGTGTGACCTTGAGAGAAGCCCGAAACTAAATTGAACAACAATGTTGTCCTCCCCACAATGTTCTTTTACTTCACCCTTCATCTATATCTACCCTCTTCTCTCTCTCCCTTTGCACTGCTCCCAACCAAACGTGGCCTGACACCTTCCTTTCTAACTCTCTATATCTCACCTTCCTCCTCCACTCCTTCTCCCTCCCCTTTCTCTTCCTCTGGCTTTTTTATGTTTTTTGTTGTTTCGTTATTCCTTAATCGGTACAGCCCACCACTGCAGCCAGCCAGAACTTCCAGCCCAGGCTGATGTGAGTGCTATAGAGCTGCCGTCCCTCGGCTACACCCTGATTTACACCTGTCAGCCTGGCTTCTACCTGGCTGGGGGATCAGAGCACAGGACCTGCCGTTCTGATGGCAGCTGGACAGGGAAACCGCCCGTTTGTGCAGGTAGGCACTCTGTTAGATGGTAGAATTGTGTTCAGAAAAAAAACCTCCCGATCTGTTTTAAGTCTACATTTTATTAACCATGACACATATATGTATGTGCTTATTTGGATTGGCCTCTGTTGTTCCCCACAGTAGAATGTGTTCTTGAATTATCATCATCTGGTTCCTCCCTGTCCTCCCCCTAGAACAAATAGCAATGCATGTACAAATGCATCATTCCACACCTGAAGACACATGTACCGAAACACATGAAATGACATGTGAATGAAAACACCTAGACACATTTAGAATCTCAAGCACAAGATAAACACTTTCTAGTGAGGGCAGTGGTGGCTAATGTTGGGAAATAGGGGATTTAGCTAATGTTGATGAATAGCTCCCTTAACACTTGCTTATTCTCAGACACACACCAGAATAGGATGCTCCATCCATCAAACAATTACACTGCATGAGTACACACTGGCAAAAGCACACAGACACACACACACACACACACATACATACAAGACCAGACACTCACAAATACTCACACACATGCACTCGTAGAAACCTTAATGAGGGCATAGAAACCTGATTAGGCCAATGCATCTCATTGATTTGGTTAGCAAAAGGCATCTCTTATAAATGGCAAGGCAGTGTTAACAAGGTCTTACAGACAAATGGACTGCCGTTAAGACACCCCCAGACATTAGGCTAAATACATATAAGAAAAATAGAGTTATCAACAAACAATTATCTAGGGTAGATAAATGATAATGGGTTTGACCATAGGGGATATCTCTGTGATGGAATTTAAGTCAAGGTGTTGCTGAAATATTGAGGTTGGCAGGTATTTTTAATGCTCCACCATTAAGACTGAAGGCAGGAGAGAAAGCTGGCATTAGCTGAGATATACAGGATATTAACAGCACCTGTGGGTCTCCTGACAGAAGACAAGCTCAAAGGCCTTGGCAGCTAATAAACAAAAGGGTTTCTCTCTCTCTCTCTCTCTCTCTCTCTCTCTCTCTCCCCCCCTCTCTCTCTCTTCCCCCCCCTCTCTCTCTCTCTCTTTCCCTCTCCATCTGTCTCTCTCTCTCTGTCTCTCTCTCTCTCTCTGTCTCTCTCTCTCTATCTGTCTCCCCCCCCTCTCTCTCTCTGTCTCTCTCTCTATCTGTCTCTCTCTCTCTGTCTCTCTCTCTCTCACTGTCTCCCCCCTCTC
>OMLC01037136.1:0-11076 GCA_900302585.1 Regalecus glesne
ACCAATGGAATTTTATATTATTATTATCATTTTTGGGAGCTGCTGTAGCTCAGTGGTAGAGCACGTGCCTACAAGTCAGGTAACATGGGTTCAATCTCACCACGGATATTCAGGAAAGGGGATCTGGGCTTGATCTCCCATGCCCGGTAAATGCGAGACATACATTTTAAAGTGCTTTGAGTGGTTGCTAGACTAGAAAAGTGCAAAAAAATATGAGTCTATTTACCATCTATTGTTTGGCTATTTGAAAAGGTGAGAAAGATGACAGATAGAAAAAAACAAGAGCAAAAGGAAAAAAAAGACAAGAGTTTGATTCTCAATCCACAAAAGCCATGCCAGCAATGTGAAGCATTTGGTGACTGCACACACAAACACACACACATGCACACTGTGGTGGTCTTAACAGATTAGCTTAAGGGAAAGGTGGGAACACATGAACACTACAACACAAACTGACAAATGCTAAATAAAGAATGAATGGTGTCTGCCTATGTGTTTGTAGGCGTCTGTAAATATGAGTGTGTGGGCGCGTGTATGTGTCAGTTGGTTTGGGTGTCAGTTGGCAGGTTGGACAACAGTGCAGACTTCCTTAGTCTCCAGTAAATCTCATAGCATCTGGTGAGAAATTTAGACTGTGGACACTAGCATACTGGCATTAATGTGGAAAGGTGGGCATTGACTGTCGTGGGCATATCCCTATAGATTAAGTATCAATTTACCACCCTTTCACTGCTTATTTAGTGTTAATCAAATCTAAGCAATCTGCATGATTCTCTGTTGATTCAGCCTTTCTATTACATAGAGTCAAGGATTTACTCACTCACACACTGGCACACTGCCATTTAGATTTATCGTTAATTTTCCATTAATCAGTAAAACCTGCTATGGCGATGATCTACCTTAGATTTTTAGTACATTCAGCACATTCATGTAGCAAGAGGGATTTATTCTTAATGTTTCAGCACACCGGGATTGGTTCTTCACCCTGTATGGGAATAAATTCATTCCTTATAGCACAGAGATCACATTACTTGAAGAAGCTGAGTTGAAAGATAGGAATGTCTTAATGTTGTGCCAAATGGATGGGATTTCTTTGGATTTCCTATGCCTTGTACAAAACTTCAGTTTGTGTTTTTTCATGACTGTTCAACCACCCTGCTGAGTTGCACCTATGTCACTTTGACATTCTGTTAGTCACCGTCTCAAATGGCAACACATGAATGGTAGATTATGTTGTGATTGCCGTTTCATGAAATCAATATTATGTGTGCATGTGCACATGTCTGTGTGTAATTTCTTGGGTGTTTGCATTTGTGGATATAATCTTTGACATGTAGTTTGAATAGTGGACAATTTTGGACATTTCACATACAGTGGCTGTACCATTGTTAATATAGCCAGACCACCGGTTATTATTATTGCCTCTTAATGAGATGGTCCTGGGTTCGAATCCCATCCTAGGACCTATTTTATGAGGAGTTTACATGTTCTCCTTGTGTCTGTGTGGATTTTCTCTAGATGCTCTGATTTCCTCCCACCATAAAAAAAGACATGCAGGAACTGCAGATGTGAATTGCCTCGAAGCTACAATCTGGTGACATTAATGTAAAAAGCTGAACATGGTCCTTTACAAAAAGCACATAAGCACGCACACACGCATGCACACACACACACACACACAAACACGCGCACACACACAATAAAGCACTTGAATGACCACAAACAAAAGGGTATAAAATGAAACTTGAATGAAGAAATTCATTTACAGCAGTCACTGGAGTGTATGATACAGCCTTGCGTGAGGGAGACAAGTCGAGGCAAACCAAGAACAGCTAAGAGTGGATGTCTATGCATGAACGAGTGTAATGTTTTGATGAGAGCAACAGTAGAATAGATCAATATTAATTCATCATGCACAAAGGAGTGTGCATCTTTTCTAAAGTCCAAGCCTGTTTGTGACTGTACATAGGTAACATGAAGGGAATACAAAATGTGTCTTAGCATGAAAAAAGATCCCACATACAAATGCACATCCATGTACACAAAAATCCCACTTGGTCTGCATTCTCTCATATGAGAAAATGCCCATTGCTCCCTCTTTCTCTCTCCCTCTCTCTATACACACCACCTCTCTTATACCTTCCCTTAACACACTACCAGAGCAGAAAACGAGTCCACTGCAGGGAATATGGACACACACCATGACCTCCTTGCTCCACATACCAATGTGGGAAGGGGCATAGCGAAGTATGTGCACTCCATGTGCATGTATGGGTGCGTCTGTCCTCCAAAGTCACTAAGCTAAAGTGCCACACCAAACCGAAATGCAGCCTTCTTCTTTTTATCTCCAATTCTCTTTTGCTTTTGCCTTCTCTATTTCTCTCTCGCTCTCTCTCGTTCTCCTCTATCCCAACACATGTGAGCAGCAGGCAAGTGGCTTTTTCAAAGAAAGCATAAATTACGGCCTGTACATATTATGTAAAGCTAGCATTTCCATAGGAGATTTCTTCATGCAGGGAGGGTCCTTTAAGAAAACTCAACACCCCACAGCCTTCTATCCTCCCCTCGTATATCATGATGGCCACTTAGAAACACTTCTTGCTCAAACCTTCCCCCCACCAAAGCCTCGGGCCTTATCCCACTTGCCCGCATCTTGGAACACCTTCCCGTCTCCCCACCAACATCCCTGCCTTCATCCCATCAACCTGATAACAGAAATAATTACATTGAGGTCTCCATCGCTCCAGCAGGTCCTAGTCTAGCCATCACTACTAACTGGTTGGCGAGGGAATTGGGGAGGCAACTTCCAGGGAAGGCTGATCAGGGAACCTCTGATGCTATCAGCCTCTGGTGCCTGAGGAGTGTGCTGATCAGCGCATACAGCTTTTTTCAGGCCATTTCAAACGTGCTCTGGAAGCCATCCTGCCTGTTTCCGGTGCTTGAGAAATAATGTCCCCAGTGACCCTTTCTCTGGTCTACCATGAAAACCTTTGAGGCTGGTATTTGGCTGACTCAGACTCAATGTGAAACACTTCAGGGTTCCCACTCTGTTTCAGAAATGGTTTACTGCACATTCCAAGGGCATTTTCCATGACCTTTGCTCAGATATACATGATGTTGATGACAGCCATTGCTCAGAGGTCATATTATGTGGTCTGTACTGTCCACTAAGCTGTGCAGCTTGTAGCTGGTCACTAAATATACCCTCAAAACATTTAACACGAATGTACATAACAGTAGATTAAAACATATAAAATATGTGCTCTTAGCTCAAGAATAGGCTAAATATTTAGCAAGTTCAGAAAGTAAAAACCTACTTAAAAATTCTCTAATGTTTCTAGGACATCTCACTGGTAAAAGTCAGGCGCTGTGGGTTTGATTCCACCATGGGGCATACGGAGGATCATGCAGCATTAATCCCCTATGCTCATGTAAATGTGAGGGTATATAGTCAGGCACTTTGAGTGGCTGCTAGACTAGAAAACTCCTCTTCTTTTGGCCCATTCCAGTTTTTTCAGGGGTCACCACAGCAGATTTTATAGTTTCCATTTGGTGGCCTCAACTGATCCAGTATGGTCTCATCAATCTGTAAACTGATTGGGAAAATTTTATGTCAGATGCCCTTCCTGAGACAACCACTAACGCTATGGATGGGGTTACAGGTAAAGCGCTGGATGCCATCCCGGTATTTATGGATTTGCGCCCATGCCTGCTGCCAGTTTCTAGACTAGAAAAGTGCAAAATAAAAATGAGTCAATTTACCATCAATTGTATCATCTTCTATGAGTTTTTCATGAGTGGAAAATTAGTCAATAAATACCCAAGATTTACACATCCAGAGCTGCTTGCCGTTCATTTGCTAAGCATGGAATGCATGATGCCATCACTGTCATCATGTAATGTTTTACAGCTCAACCCGAATAAAACACAAGTACTGATGAATGCTTCAAAGCCTCAGAGAGGGATATATTCCCATCCAACTTAAAAACACATGGATTCTACCCAAGCCAAGTAACAAAAGTATCTAGGAGTATTTTGTTTCTGTGATGTACTTGGTGTCATGAAAACAGGATCTTATAATTTTAAGCGCAACTCCAAAGTGAAGCTATTTCTCTCTGAGCAGCACAGAGAGAATAATCTATGCCTTCATAACCAGCAGGCAAGGCTATTGTAATCCTCTCCTTTTTGGTCTATCAAAGAATGCAATGAATCAGCTAGTTAATTCAAGATTATGCTGCACAAGTTGCTGCTAAGACCAAAGGGAGGGCACACTTCATGCCTGTTTCAAAATCTTTACTGTAAGATTTTGTAGCTATTTTTAAATGATTTTATTATTTTATAAGGCATTGCACGGCTTTGCACCAGACTGCCTCTCACGTCAAGTCAAGTCAAGTCAATATTATTTGGATAACCCATTATCACAAATGGACAATTTGCCTCAGTGGACTTTTAATAAACACAAGATCCTGTCCTTAGACATTCACATTTAATAAGTAATAACTCCCTTAAAAACCCCTTTCACAGGAAGAATAATAGGAAGAAACCTCAGGGAGGGCAACAGAGGAGGGATCTCTCTTACAAGATGGACAGCCGTGCAATGAATGATGTGTACACAGAATAAGACACAATTTAGAGCCTACAACATATCAGTATAACCAAATTGTAATTTAATTAAAAAAGTTAAAACAGTAATAATAATGATAACCTCCTTCATAGTGAAGGTACTAATCATCCATCCATCCATCATCAACCGCTTATCCGCAATCGGGTCGCGGGGGAACTGGAGCCTATCTCCGTTCTCATTGGGCGAAAGGCGGGGTACACCCTGTTTAGGTCGCCAGTCTATCACAGGGCAGAGGAGTTAGGGGAACAGTGTCTTGCTCAAGGACACCTCAAAAAACACACTTCTCTGAAGGTGGGGGGATCAAACCTGCAACCATGTGATCACCAGGCGAATCATCTACCCACTGAGCGAAGCCGCCTCTCAGGTACTAATCAATGAATATCTAAAATGCAAACATGCCAGATCAAGCCACCGGGCCGAGAGTCATCATGTGTCTAATGTAGACAAATGGGTGGATGGATGATGATCTTTAAAGAGGTGCGAATAGCAGTAGACACATCAGTCTAACCATCATAGTCCTGATCACCATGCTGGCATCGATTACACGTCTACCGGGTTTGTCCGAGGTCACATACATAGAAAATGAGTGGGAAAAAGGAAACATTTAGGGACATTCATCCAGCAGGAGAAACTCGGTGAGAGCATAGCTTGCATTAGTCAACACTATATGCTCTAGCTATACAATGTCATCGGTAGAGAACAATGCTTGGTAAACTCATTGAGACAGAAACCCACCGGTACTGATTATAAATAACATAATTTAAATTCCCTATTTGTAAGTTAAGGCAAAAGGATGATTCTTAAGTTGAGACTTAAAGGACTCAAGACTCAAGAATAAAGTGTGATTGTCTGATGGCAGCAGGCAGGTTATTCCACAAGAATGGGGCCTGAAAAGAAAGGTTCTTAGTTTATGAACCAGGAAGGCCTCTGAGATCTTCTGGATCTTCTCTTTTAGCTGGTCCACAAAGAACAAACACATTCCATGATGCTTTCAGACACTCTGAGCCACTACAGGAGCTGTTCAGAATATCTGAAAGGAGCTGGAAATATTGACATTTTTTAACTTCAACTAAAAACCCATCTATTTAGTCACAAAGAGAGGTGAATCGGTTGAACTGGATCAGAAGTTTTTTCAGAAACGTTTTGTCACTCAAACAGGTGAGATCTTCAGTCTGAGCTGACAGCAAGCATTACCCCCCCTATAAACAGTACATTGATACCACACAACAATAGGCTGGGTTCACATGCAAGTTAGGTCATTAACTGCACATTCAGTGGCAATGAGCACCATTCACAAAGAATTGGGGAGTATGTGCAATCACGGCATTGTAAAACTTTTAAGACATGTACGGGCTAGTGGCCACTCATTCAATGATGATGATGTTCACATCCTTAATAGGGAGGAATGCTGGTTTGATAGGGGGTTTAAAGTGACCATTTATGTAAAGAGGGAATGACCATCGACCATCGTTGAAAAGGGGTGGTGGCCTGAGAGTACATCAATGTCGTAATTGCAAATATATCTCAATCCTTTGTGAATGGTGAACTGAGTGAACACGAACTTAGATGGAGCTCGATGGATTAAGGCTAGATGCCCTTCCTCACTTCCTGATGTGGATTTGAACCTGGTGCCTCTGGCTCATCAGTTCCCAAGGCACGTGCACGTGCTCTACCAACTGAGTTAACACGGACCTCGCTAGACTGAAAAAGCGCTACACCAAAATTAGACAAATTACCATTTATCATTTACATAAAGCTGGTGGGATGATAAGCAGTATTTTCTTTGGAATCTGGAGTACTTTAAGTTTGACCTGTCTGGGAAAAATCTCAAAGATGGTCGGGGCTCCTTTGGTGCAGTGGATCATGGATTACCTAGCGGCCTGGTGGTGTGGCACTGTGTTCTCCTCAGGCTAAAAAGTCTCCCTTTCTTTGAACTGTCTTCATCTGACATAGCAAGTATAGCTCTGAGCCATGTCAACGTTAGAAGATTTCTGATGACTCCTGTGAGTGACTTATATCAGAAAAGATAGAAGTGTCATTTCAGGTACACTAACACAACCTTGAGCCAAACTAAATATTATGCTAAGAATGGATCCTCTCCCAGCATGTTGTTCAACACAGCCCTGTGCTTTGAGATTGTATGTGTCAGTTGAGACTAAGTGTTTGTAAGGAGAGGAGGGAGCCATTTTGCAACTGAGAAATTGAATGTTCAGCTGGACATAGGAGACAACAGTCTGTAAAATGGAAAAAAATATCAAATCTAATTCTTCTACCATATTTTTAGATGCGTACAGATGGGGACTGTAGGTTAGATGTAGCCAGCTGAAAATCTGGCAGAGTCTCTCTTTAATAAAGATGGAGATCTCAAGTTTCACTATACATGTTAACATTTTATTTTATATTGAGATCACTGGCTTTGATAGTAAACACAAATAATGAAGGTATATTCACAATACATGTGCTATTATTTTAATTCATACTCATTTTCCTCCACCTGCCTCAGGAAATGCTGATTCAGTTCCACAATGCAATAATCCAGCTTATCCTCTGCACATCCATCACTGTCTGCACATTCTATCACTGTTTGTATCAGCCACCAAACAGGATAGAGACAGACCTCAATAGACAGTTGAAGTCTGCCAACCTGTCCTACTTTCAAGACTTCTACATTTACATAGTCAGGAAACAGGCAGGCAACAGCACTGCAGACCCATCCCACCCTGCTCACATCCAGTTCCAATGTCTTTCATCTGGTACACGGTACAGAACACTGGACACCAAAATGACCAGATATAACATAAACCGTTTCTCTCCTGAAATGTATGAGGGCAGTGTGGCAGTGACGAGGTGTGAGGTAGGAGTGATAGATGGGTTCAAAATGGAGTTTGGGGTTACATCAAGGATTGGCTCTGAGCCCTTTCTTGTCTGCAACAGTGATGGACAGGTTGATGGATGAGAACAGGCAGGAGTCTCAGTGGACTACAATGTTTCACGGAGGACATTTTGATCTGTAGCAAGAGTTAGGACCAGCTTGAGGTGAGCCTGCCAGAGGTGGAAGTATGCACTGGAGAGAAGAGGAATTAAATTCAGTTGGAGCAAGAAATAATACATATGCATGAACAAGAGGAGAGGCAGCAAAATGGTGAGGATGCAAGAAGTAGAGAAGGTGAGGAAGGTGGATGTTTTTAAGCAATCATGGTCAACTTTTCAAAGTAAGGGGAGTGCAGAGGAGAAGTGAAGAAGAGAGTGTAAGATGGTGGTGAGACCAGTCATGATGTATGATTTGGAGACAGCAGCACGGACAAAAAGACAGGAGGTGGAGCTGGAGGAGGTAGAGTTGAAAATAATAAGCTTTTCATTTGGAGTGATGAAGAAGGACAGGATTAGAAATGAGTATATTAGAGAGACAGATCAGGTTGGATGGCTTGAAGACAAAGCAAGAGGCAAGATTTATGTGGTTTGGAAATGTGTGGATGCTGAAACATGCAAAAGCTGAAGCTGTAAGGCAAGAGGAATAAAGGAAGGCCATAGAGGAAGGTTTATGGATGTAGGGAAAGAGAAGATGCATATTGTTGGTGTGACAGGGGAAGGATGCAGAGGAAAGGATGAGATGGAAGAGTATCATCGCTTTGGTGACTCCTAATGGAAGCAGCCAGAAGCAGGAGAAGAATGATTTTAATTGAAGACCAGGACTACCCTCTCTCAATCACTAGGGTTGAGGTTTGTTGCACATTCATGCAGATCAATCCATGCAAAGCAGCCGGCCCAGACGATATCCCTGGACATGTCTTCAAGGTATGCGCTAACCAGCTAGCGGAACAATTCATGGACATATTTAACCTGTCTCTTTCCCTCCAGACTGCTCCCCCCCTGCTTCAAATCCACCACCAACAGAAAGTGACCACTCACAATGACTAGCGCCCAATTGCCCTCACCCCCATAGCCAGCAAGTGTTTCAAGAAGCTGGTTAAATCCCTCATCCACCCCATAATCCCAACCACATGTGAACCCCTGCAATTTCCATATCATCCAAACAGAGTCACAGAGGACACCATCACCCATGTTCTACACACCACCCTCCCCCACCTGGAAGGGAGGGACCCCTATGTAAGGATGATGTTTGTGGACTACAGTTCAGTATTCAATACTGTATTGCCCTCCAAGCTTGTCGATAAGCTCAAGGACCTGGGCCTGAACATAGCGCTGTGTGATTTGATCTTAGATACAGATGATGAGAGTGGACAATTGCACCTCATTCCACTGAGGCTCACCATGGGAGTGCCACAGGGCTGGGCCCTCAGCCCCCTGCTGTATTCCCTCTACACCTATGACTGCGTGGCAACAAAGGCACAAATAGTATTGTGAAGCTTGCGGATGACACGGCAGCTGTGGGCTTAATCTCCCTCGGTGACAAGACGACCTACAAGGAGGAAGCTACCACCCTGGAAAAGTAGTACCAGGACAAAGACCTCTCACTGAACGTCTCCAACACCAAGGAGATCATTGTAGATTTCAGGTCGGGGGACACATTCATCTTGCTGTCACTATCAATGGCATAGTGGTGGCAAGATGAATGGGAGTCAACATCTTGACATGGACTAACCACACCACCTCTGCTGAAAAAGGGCCCAACAGTGTATGTATGGCCTCAGGCATCTAAAGAAATTTCGCCTGAGGCCCCAAATCCTCAGGGACTTCAACCAAAGCACCATCAAGAGCCTGCAAACATGCAGCTTCACCACCTGGTATGGCAACTGTACCAGCAAGGACTGCAAGGCCCTGTTTTGCACACAGCCCAGGACATTACTGGATGTGAGCTGCCCAGCATTCAGGAGCTGTACACCCTCCGGTATCTCAGGTAGTCCCTGTGGGTCATTAAGGATCCACCACACCCATAAAAGAGCCTATTCTCCCTGCTGTCACAAAGAGGAAATACAGGACTCTCAAAACACATACTAGCAGACTGAGGAACAGCTTCTCTCCTCAGGCCATAAGACTTTTAAATAAATAACATGCACCCTTACTGCCTTTACAATCAGATTACCACCTGTGTAGTATCTGAAAATACTGATCATATACGTACCATTATTGCTTTTTATACCCGATCAATTTATTCAACTCTCGTATTTACCAGGGGGCTCCGGTAGCGTAGGGGGTTAAAGCTCATATGTTCAGTGCATCTCTGCGTCAAGCAGTTGGGTGTTCGAATCCCGACTGTGCCGTTTCCAACCATGGCCGGAGGTTCATAGTTAGTGGGGTATAATTGGCTTAGCCTCACATTTGTATAGGGGTTTAGGTTGGATAAAGCATTCTGAGTTCAACTAGTGTCCCCCTCTGAGTTGTCTGGGCATTCTCTGTTAAGTGAACAGAAAGTACTTTGCTTTGTTCTCCTCCGATGGTCACACACTGTGTGAGACCGTGATGTGCAAAATAGTGAGGGCTAGTCGTCATGTGACTTGGAGGACTCACATGCTACAGCTTCTTCCTTCCTGTCGACGTTCTAGAGGGATACCAAAGCGACAGACCAGGCAGCAGGTAACTCGGGGAATTCAGGTGGGAAAAAACAGCAACAAAAAAGTCTCATATTTACCTATTATATGGCTAATGATGTTATACAAACTACTTAAAATATATATTTTGCTTTGCTTTATACTGATTGCTTATTATGTATGTGCATGTATATGCACATATATATTTTATTTTATCTTTAGTTCATGTTTCTTCAGCGGAGTCTCTCAGCCTAGGAATTTCACATGATTGTACTTGTACAACTGGAGTAACAACAAAACATCTTGAGTCTTTAAAGACTGTGTGTATTTCTACCTCAGCTCTAAGCTGTCATAAAGTGATGTGTCATTTACCCCTTCTTGTATTTAATTACATTCATATAGCTCAGTGGGTAGAGCAGTTGTCTGATGATTGGAAGATTGTAGGTTTAACTCTGGCATCTGCAGAGAAGTAAGTGTAAGTGTCCTTGAGCAAGAGACAATATTCCCCTAACTGCTCTGCCCGGTTATGGCCTGGCAACCTGTCTAGGGTGTCTACTCACCTTTCACCCAATGAGGACTGAGATATGCTTCAGTTTCCCTGCCGGATGATTTTAGATAAGCGGTTGACAATGGATTGATGGATGGATGGATAATAGGCTTCAGGAAATAAGGAATAAAATAGCAACACCTTGAATTGATTTTTTGGGGGGGGTTCTAACTGCATAATGTGCTGGTATAACTCCACAGTATGTTGCATTGATTTTCCACACTGTAAATTGCATATACAGCATGAACTCAAAGACAGAATGTGTTGCTATGGTCAACTACAGTGCATGTTTGTGATTCCATACATGCACAAGTGTTGAGTGTGTTGTGTATGTGATTGCTTTGCTGATGTGTGTAAGAAGGAGAAATGTGTTTGAAGTACTAAGAAAGGGAAATAACTAACTGTAACTAACACAC
>OMLC01037138.1:0-10459 GCA_900302585.1 Regalecus glesne
ATATTATTGGTACTGTGTGTATGTGACTGAGTGCATGTCTTCTTTCTCTAGGTGTGTTTGCATGAATTAGGCGTTTACGTGTGTGAGTCTTCTCACGTCCAGCCACGAGTGTGTGGCGGCCTTGCGTCAACCGATGTCAGCGTTGTGCCGTCGTGGAGACAAATGGGTGTATCAAGCGAGGACACAGGCTTGATTAGCTGGATCCATATAGGAGAATGATCAATGCTCCATCTGATGCTTTCCGAGCGGAAGAGTTCATCACTCCAGCCGACCTTTCCCCCTGTTTCTTAGCAGTCCGACTCCTTGCCTGTTCCGTCTCATCACCACATCATCTCATCATGCTGGTGAACCTGCCCACCACCAGCCACTCTGAGATGAGTTTGCGTTGGTGAAGAGAGCATCACTGAACCGAGGTACAACGTCACTTGCTGAAATGTCCATTAGAGAGGAATTAATCCATCAGATGTCTCATTTCGCAGATTCTTCTCCACGGTGACTTCAGTGCAGCTCTGCCCGTTACTACTTCCATTGACTTAAGTGTCACTCTCTCTGGAATGGGCCATGAGTGGTAGTTTCCTATGAGAGCATCTCATTCCTCAGTGTTTATTCGTTTTTTTTAGCACTAAGTAGGTCTGCCTCATGGCTCTGTGGTGATAACCCTCAGTCCCTTGAAAATATTCAAGGTTGAATGGGACTGTTGACATACGCTCACTGTGTTGTGCTCAGCCTGGCTCCATCAACTCGGCCCATCCTCCGTGTGAAGTTCGCTGTAATGTGACAGATAGATTCATCCGAATACGGAGGCCGAGTGAAGGCAGGAAAGAAAGCCACTTCATCTGGTCTGTGGGCTCCTGTAGTGAAACATGTCCTCTGCCTTTAGCCATCCTATAGGAGGACAGAGGAGCGTGGCAGCTCAGCGGTAGAGTGCACTTTGGGAACTGATGATCCAGATGTTGCGGGTTTGATCCCACATCAGGACGTCAGGAGGGGCATCTGGCCTCAATCCCCAACTCCTACCCGGTATGGCCTGGCGACCTGTCCAGCGTGTTTCTCCACTTTCACCCAATGAGGGCTGGGCTAGGCTTCAGCTGATCCACCAGCCCGGTTTAGGATAAGTGGTTGATGATGACGTGACATGACACGCCATAACACACAACCTCAGTGTAGCCACACAGTAGGGTCATGACCCCAGTATTAGCCAATCAGATCACTTGGCACCTCTAGCATATCCACTCTTAGGCTCCTGTTGGCTCTGTGCTCGGCTTTGAGACACGGTGACCTCGAACTCCGTACCCAAATGATAATACCCAGATTTACATACCGCCGCAGACTCACGTATACATGCTCACATACACACTTAAACGCCCACGCATAGACAAAAACCAACTCACCTCCTCCTCCTGCCCTCCGTATGCTGTCTGCATGCTGTTGAATGTGTTTGTGGCCCGGGCTGATCTCGCCCACCGCCTCCTCTCTCTCTCTCCCTCTCTCTCCCTCTCTCTGTCTCCATAGCATTATGGTGCTGCTCCTCCATGCTGCCGGGGAACAGTGTAAAACAATGGAGTCAGTGAGACATAGCCAGGCTAATGGATTCACTGCCGCCTCTTCCCCACCTTCGCCTTTCATGTGCAAAAGTATTCATCGAGTCTTGACGGCAGCATCCAGGCATGACACTGATTCATTTAAAAAGCCAGGAAAACACACACGCTCGCTCTCACACACTCGTGCGGAAACAGCCACAGTCAACGCGGGCGGGGTTTGAATCAGCGGTTTTCACCTGGAGATGGTTTGTTTCTCAGCTTTATCAAGATCTTCCTCACCTGCGATTGTGTGGATCATCCTCATCTCTCTGCCGGGAGGGAGATTTGGAAGTTTCCTAGGGGATCATTTGTTTGTGTTACTCTGACGTTTTTGTTTTTATTTTGCTGAATCCCTGGTTTAGTTTGAATTATTGAAAGTTTTTTGGGGCCATTTCCCTCCTTTATTAGATGGGGTTGTCGAGAGAAACAGGGGATGACATATAGTCCTGGTCGGACTCGAATCCGAGCCACCACGGCAAGGACCCGGCCCCCCTGTGGCTCGCGCTCCACCAGCTGAGCCACCACGGTGCCCCGAAACTCTGGTTTTAAGACACCTCAGCTCAGGAAAAGGGCAGTTGTCTAATAATCAGAGGATTGGTGGCTCGATCCACGGTTTCTTCAGAAAGTGTGTCGAAGTGCCCTTGAGCGAGATCCTGAACACCTAACTGCTCAAGTCCTGAGATGGACTGATGACCTGCCCCTGGTGTTTCCCCACCTTATGATCAGTGAGCACTGGGATAGACTCCAGCATGACTCCACGAGGTGACTTCAGATATGCAGTTGATGGATGGATGGATGGATGGATGGATGGATGGAGTGGATGAATGGATGGAAAGCCTGATTTTAGCTGGAACTTTGTATTGGGATTTTTGCTGGATCTGCAGTAGGTGTTGTCTGTCCTCATTTCTCTGCATTTACCCGTGTGTGTGTGTGTGTGTGTGTGTGATGGTGTGTGTGTGTGTGTGTGTGTGTGTGTTTAACACTGCCTCTGTGGTGAAAATCATTCTGACAGCATTCTGAGATGTTTCAGAGGGGTTCCGGTTCCGGTCCGATGCCGTTTTCCATGCATTTCAAGCGTCGGTGCTTGTGATGTGTGCATTTGAGGGTGCCGGCGCCTGCTTTTCAGCGCATTAAGTTTTCATAGGTTTTCGAATGCCTCGGCCAATATATAGCTTCTGCAAATGCAGGAGCATCTGGGATGCGTTTCACAGCTTTAAACAGCCTTTTGTAGAGAATGTCCAAGGGATGCTTGTCTGTTTGAAAACCGCCATTCAAACGGACTTCGGGGTGCTTTTGTTCTGCATGGTGAATGAATTACTTCCACTTCCCCCGAGTTGCATATAAACAAACTTATTATTCAATTTGCCTTTGCTGAATAATGTCAAGTGACTGGAAAGGCACTGAGACTGCCAGAGCAATCTGATGACCTCCCATCCGTATCAGAAACAGAAGTGATAAAATGATATAGAGCCACTCAGTGAAGCAGCAGAAGGAGCTGCGATGGGCTCGGTTGGCATCCAGGTGTGGCGGTGGTTGGGAGATTGATTCAACACGGCGTCAGTGCGGCCGCCCCAGTTCCCTGCTCTGTCCATGACAGTGGAGATTAAATGGTCAGTCCTGGTCTCAATTCAGAGCTCTGTATCCTGGGATCCGGCAGTGAGCAGAGCTTCTCACTGACCTGTTCTGTTGTTTCCATCCACAGCTGTGGGCCTCAGGCTCACCCGGTCCTGTGAGCGTGTGCTCGTGAGAGTTCCGCGGCAGGATCGATGGTGGATTTGTCACCGCGTCGCCACGCGCGCTCAATAATCCAGGGAATGAAATGACAGGAAAGGTGAATCAGTTCATCCGGACTCCAGGTTCCATTGATAGGAACGTCCCCTCACTCAGACAGGGGACATCTGCAGGCTGAGCCGACTGCAGCATCCCCCACCCTCATAAACAATACAGCTGCTTTATGAGGGAAGCAAAGGGTGGTCTCATGTGTAGACGGCCCAGGCGTTCCCTACAGGCACGCTCCACGGCCTCTACAGAGGCCGCGCTAGCTTGGTGGTACAGAGTTTTTGAAAACTTGCGGGTTCGAATCCATTGCAGGGCATCAGGAAGGGCATCTGCCCATAAACCCCCCCCCACACACACACACACCATGGGGTCTAATGCTGAAAGTGTACCTTACAATCTATATGGAGAGGGGAAGACCATCCCTGAGCTGAGGTGGGGGGCTAAGGGTCCGTCTGGTGCCATCCTGCTATGCTGTAGTACACCATTCAAGGGGTGTCATGGCTCAGTGGGTGGAGCGGTTGTCTGGCATCGGGAAGGTTGCAGGTTCGACCGGTACTGGCTGAGAGGCGTGTCGAAGTGTCCTTGAGCAAGACGCTGTTCCCCCAGCTGCTGTGCCCTGTGATGGACTGGTGACCTGTCCATGAGATAGGCTCCAGTTCCCCTGTGACCCAACTTCAGATAAGTGATTGATGATGGATGGATTTTATCCCACATGCATGTCTTTGGACTGTGGGGGCAAAGTGGGATACCTGGGGCCACACAAACAGAGAGAAGGTCAGAACAAGCCACACAGATGAGGTGAACTAGAACCCTGGACCCTCTGAATGTGAGGAGACAGAGGCGCTAAGTAAGCCAATGACAAACATGACACAAACCATCCATCCATCCATCCATCATCAACCACTTATCCAAGGTGGAGTCGTGGGGTCATGCTGGAGCCTATCCCGGCCCTCATTGGGAAAACAGCCTGGACAGGTCACCAGTCCATCACAGGGCTGGAGCAGTCAGGGCTTCAGTGTCTTGCTCAAGGACACCTAGAAACCATCAAAGCTGCTATTCTGTCAGTCCAGTTCATTTCAAGGGTATTGGATGTAGACGCATTAGCAGCATCTCCAGACGACCCTGCAGAAAACAAAACAAAAAAAAACAACAAGTCGGGACGGGCTTCTGTTGTTGTGGTGCTGAGCATGTCTTAAAAATTTATCTCTTGAATAACGTCCGTGAGTTTAGGCAGGTTTCCAAAAGCATGTCATAACCCACGTTGCGCGACGTCCTTGGACTTCCTGATCCAGAAGCAATTCACAGAGTGGCTGCAAATCATCCTGTAAGCATTCCCTAATGGAGGGGGAGGTCTGTTCCACATGTCGTGACATGTCCCCACCTTGTGGAGGGGGACACAGACTTGGATGGAGTGTGGGGGATTAAGGCTGGATGCCCGTCCTGACACCCTGCAGTGGGTTCAAACCCACAGCCTCCGGCTCGTCAGTCCCTGAAGTGTGTGCTCTACCACTGAGCCACCCTGGCCCCCCTAAGCATTCCCTTATAGAATATATATAGAATAAAGCAGGATTTTAGTGTCACATGACTGAGGCTGATGGAATCTGTTTAACCATTACTGCCGGCAGCTGCCGTCCACTACGACCAGTTAGGGGTCCAGTGTCTTGCTCAAGGACACTTCGGCATGCTTTCTTGCAGGGGAATCGAACCAGCGATCTCCGTTTACTAGATGACCACCCTACCCCCTGAGGTAAACCGCCCCTTAGCATCATCTCACCTTTACGTTGACTAAAGAAAAACATGATTGGAGACGGCCGCAGGTGGTTTTCGTGTCTTGGAGCACATAATTGCCGATGCTGGTTAATAAGCCTCTTGGGCTTGTTGTGGATGGAACAGCAGGGATGTGATGTGATGTGCTCATGGTTCGGCTGGCTGTTTACTCAACGAGGAGAAAGATTACAAGATAAATAATACGGACAATGTACATAAGACTAATTGACTACAAATGTATTTACATCTGTTGAAAAGGACTATAATGATCTTTAATTGGGCCATTGAATCCTCTTCATTGCTGTCCTTTCCCATTACAAAGGTAACTACTCCAGGAATGAATTGGTGCTGACTTCTTTATTGGCCCATATTAAATCTACCCGGAAGACTACACTTAATACCTGCCCACATCTTATAAGGTGACCGTGCACTCTGCAGAGAGTTTTGCTACTGCGTCACAGCTACCGTGGATGGGCCAGTGGTCAGCACTGTTGCCTCACAGCTAGAGGGTCCTGGGTTCAAATCCCATCCCAGGCCCGTTCTGTGGGGAGTCTGCATGTTCTCTGTGTGGGTGTTGTGGTGGGGATGCTCTGGTCTCCTCCCACCATCATAAAGACATGCATGTCAGGGTTCATACTCCTGCCTGTGCCCCTGAGCAAGGCAGGAGGAGACAGAGCTGGAGTCGGTCCCCGGATGGTGCA
Source organism: Regalecus glesne (assembly GCA_900302585.1). Taxonomy (NCBI): domain Eukaryota; kingdom Metazoa; phylum Chordata; class Actinopteri; order Lampriformes; family Regalecidae; genus Regalecus; species Regalecus glesne. The sequence continues at coordinate 5,828 of OMLC01037138.1, forward strand.
GCTGCTCACTGCTCCTATACTACAGGATAGGTTAGATGTGGAAGACAATGTTCATTGTATGTCATGTGTCATGTCACGTCATGTCATGTCAACTGCTTATCCAAAGTCGGGTCTTGGATCTGCTGGAGCTCATCCCAGCCCCTCATTGGGCGAATGGCAGAGAAACCCATTGGACTGGTTGCTGGTCCATCCCAGTGCAGCTGTGGGGGATTAAGGCCGGATGTCCTGCCTGTTATCCTGCGATGGGTTCAAACCCACAGCCTCTGGATCCTCAGTTCCTGAAGAGCATGTTCTAACCTGAGCTACCATGCCCCCCCCCCACCATGTATGTATTTATGTTTGTACAATTGCAAATGGATGAAGCCTCTTCTTCTTCTTTGCTCAGAGTACCTTCAGAGCCTGGGACAAAGTGTGCTGTCCATCTTTTAATCATCTCTCAGCCAAAACAATACCTAGATCTAGACTGGCCAGGCCAGACATCCAACAGCTCAAAGCTTTTGATGGGGATTTGGTGACAGCCCCCTGTCCAATTATGCTCTGAGCCCAAAGGTCCAGCAGTTAGCTTTCCTCCATGTTTACTCGGCACAGGCTAATTTTCACTCAGACTGTAAAAGATAAGACGGTAGCTTTCTGGAGGTAGCCGCTGCCCAATGCACATCATTATATCTGAATCTCCAAGTTCCATAAATTTCAGATTTCCTGCAACTGGGAACATCTATACATCAGAGCTCCAGGGGGCATAATTATTCCCCTACAAGACACATCATTTGCCAGAGAGACCTCACGTCCGTGTGCTATAAAGAATGTATGACTCCCAAGGTTCCAGCCGTGTGGAAATCTCAGTCAGATTACAGATGGTGTCTCTGAGACTTTCAGAACCTTCTTATTCAATCTATTGTGGAAATCAACAACACAATACTTCATATTTTGATTTGAAATAATAATAGTAATAATACAAATAGCAATAATAATAATAATAATAATAATGATAATAATTTCCTTCATCAGAGCAGTGCATATTAATGAACATTAAGGATGTAAAGAGGTCAGATTTACCACCTGACTCATTTTCCACCGTGGTCTCAAACAGTTAAGGGTTCAGTGTCTTGCTCAAGGCCACTGTGACACAGTCCCTGAAGGAACCAGAAGGTTTTGCATGTACTGGTAATATATTGGATATGCTTAAATAAATCAGCATAGTGTAGTTTGGTAGGTCCATACCCTCACCCTTAACTCTCTGTGATTTGATCCTGCCAGGCGGGGAAGGTAAAGTTCATTCCTGAAATAATTAGAAGTCAACTCAATTTCATTTGTACAGAAGAAGAAGAAGCTTTATTCATTTGTCATTGTACATACATACAACAACATGTGTTCTCTACATCCAACCCATCCTATTGTATAGGAGCAGTGAGCAGCTGCAGCACCCGGGGACCACCTCTAGTGGTTTCTCCCATTGCCTTGCTCAGGGGCACAGGCAGGAGTAGGAACCTTGACATGCATGTCTTTTACTTGGTGTGAGGAGACCGGATCACCCGGAGGAAACCCACACAGACATGGGAAGAACATGCAAACTCCATGAAGAAGGACCTGGGACAGGATTTGAACCCGGGACCTTCTTGCTGTGAGGCGACAGTGCTGCTGCTGCTTGAGAAGGTGTGCCAAGCTGTGAATGCTTATTGATTAGCATTGAGTTTATATCCTCCTAGCCCTTGGGTAAAATGACATTTAAATGAATGTGTAATTGCAATGCAGAAGCAAAACATTTGTAATTTATCAAGCTGAAAGCCGAGTTAGGTCCAGTTACAGCAGAGATATTGTGGGTGATTTATCAAATGGTAAATGAATCCTGAGAGGAAGATGTTTCCCACTGACAACCACGGTTCTCGTCAGCTATGCATGCATCTTCCCATCTCGACTGATCCGCAGCATCCTTAAACCTGCTGTTTTAAACACCTTCCCATTAACATTCCCCTGTGCAGACAACCCACCTATGTGGTGTACTAAAGGTCGCAAGAATAGAATAAATGGCACTGTTTCCACAATCATTCAGAATTAATGAGAAGAAATGCAAATTTTCCCGAGCTAGCTCATTTCCAAAAATAGGGAATCGGAGAGGGAAAAATGCTTTGAGCCATTTTTATTCATTTCTTAAATAGGCTCAATGTGACTTGACTTGGTATTTCCCAGCACCCCAGAACCCTCTCCTTCATAAAGAAAGCCTTTTTGGCCTCGGGCTGTCGGAGTGACTGGTAAGTATGTGGAAAATGTGCACAATGTGGCAGAGCCTCGCCGTGCTGTAATAGAATTACGCAATTTCCTGTTGGTTACACTCGGACTGCCCCTGCACAGCTTTTCAGAACAGTCACTGAAGAAGAGCTAGCACAGGTCAGGACTGGGACAGAGGGGCAGGACTGGTCATCCATACACGCATGGTGGCCCAGTGGCAGTGGAGGGTCCACCAACATTCACACTGTGGTGCAACTGGAGCCAGTAACCGAGGTGCACATGGCATTAGGTCAGATTACACAACATTACAGAACTTATGAATTAGCCCCTTAGCTCAGAGTGTAACTTGGGGTCTCGGTGGCTCCGTGGCAGAACATGTGCTTCAGGAAGCGATGAGGAAGATTCTGCGGGTTCGAACCCACCGCAGGGCATCAGGAATCAATCCCCCGAGCTCCATCTGAGTCTGCGTCCACCCTGCAACATGGGGGCTAATCGTGACATGTAAAAACGGACCCCTCCGTACAGAGAGCAGCTTCCGTTGGCCATGTTTTGACTCCAGGGAAACCACTGAAGCAGCGTCATGGCAACACCAGGATCTCTCTTAGTGCATCTCCACATGGAATGAGATGGAATCACATGTTTGTACATGCTGATCTTCTTAGAGGCTGGCTGGCCTCCAACCATGTGCTCCATGTTTTCATCTCTTATTTATCAGTGAGAACTTTGCAGCGTCGGTGTGTGTGTGGGAGTAGAATTTCTCGTCTCTTTTGCTGCTTCAGCTGCTGTCAGCTCCACGTTAGGCATCCAGATTTCAACAGGACTCGGCCCAGACTCCAGGGATGTGGGGAGGCGAAGGGGTGGGGAAGCAGCGATGTTTGATGTTAACAGTCAAACTCCAACGCTGGCATCAACCACATAATTAACCACCAGTAGTGAATAAAGAAGAGCCGTCCTGATTCCAAGTGAGCGCCACTCCCTCTCCAGGAGCAGATCGACCTTCGGCTGTTGTTGGCCGTGGAACTGCCAAGTGATGATGGAGGGAAAGCCTGTCACGGCTCACGTGAAGCGGCTGCGGCCCAACATGGCGGCTCAGTTTCCTGATCTGCTTTTGGCAGTTTGGGAGGAATCATGCCGTCACAGATGCTCAGTGACACCACTGTGAGCTGACGTTGCTAGTCTCAGGAGGTAGAGTGGGTTGTCTGGTAGTCAGAAGTTTGTCGGTTCAATGCCCAGCTCCTTCAGACAGCGTGTTGAAGTGTCCTTGAGCAAGACACTGAACCCCCATATTGGCACGCTGGATGCTGCGGCCGGCCGCCTGCCACTGCTCCTATGCAATAGGAGGGGATAAATGCACAAGACCGTTTTCCCTGTAACAGCACAACATTTAAATAAAGTGGCTTTCCCTTGCTCTCCGTGCACCCTGGTGCTATTATTGCATCTGTGGTTGTGATGCTGGCAGGCTTGCTATCTGCAGGGAGAGCAGTCCCCCTTCCATTGGTAGGTCTACTGACGTTTGACACCCTTCTGAAATGAATATTGCTCAAAACGTCAAACTCTGGAATATGATTGGCTCCCCGCGTTGTGGGAGTGGACACTGACCTACAGAGAGCATGGGGGGGGGTCCAGATGTTCTTCCTGATGCCTCGTTGTGGGATCGACCCTGCGACACCTGGTCTGGTCTGGCATGTCCAGATGCGTGCACTTTACCGCTAGGCTACCACGGCCCCCATCCTTATACATCTGAAAATGGCTTGTTTTCTCAAAGAAGGCAGAATCCAGTCTATTATGAATCAACACTTCAACAGGAACCTGGGAATTGTACCGCCAACCTTCCAATTACCTGACGACCGACGTATCTCCTGAGCCATGCTGCCCCTTAGCGTGCCATTAAGGGCCGTATTTCCTCATCCCACGCCTTGGTGCTTTTACTGGTGCAGGGTTGTCTCCCACATCACTGTCAATTTTTCCCATCATCCTCCTTTATTTCCAATTCAATTGCCACAACAAATCACCATCATAATGCGGTAGTTAACCAACACGGCGTACTTGACAGTGCAATAGGTTTCATTATGAGAACTATTTTATATTGTGTCACATCCCAGCATCCAGAATAAATCTGAAACAGGTTGACACAGCAGTTAATTTACCCAAGCGAGCCGTGTCAATATTATGATAGGATGTACTCTGATAGCAGTGCTCTATTTCCACGTCTGACACGCTTAAACTTCACAACACTGCCATCCATTGGGTCACTACTGGTATAAATATTGCAGTTATATAGAGAAATCATTACTTGCTCGTAATCTAAGCTCTATTTATTCATTAAAGTTCAGGTGCAGCGGCATGCGTCTGCAGCCCAACACACTGGAGGCTGGGGATGGAGGACCGGATAAGCTCAGGAGTTCT
>OMLC01037140.1:0-29116 GCA_900302585.1 Regalecus glesne
ATATGAATATTACAATGGTCTATGCCTTACTGTGAGCCACCCTAAAAATAATTCCTTGAACTCACAAACAAAATTACACTGCAGGTTAGGATTGGTAATACCATACAATCAGATCCATATAGTTTTACATGATTAAGATGTACAGATAATACCCAGTACTCCCATTTACAAACAGCATCTTGAATGATCAATTGACAGTTAACCTAAATAAAATTAGGCAGTTATCTACATCTGCCACCCAATAGCCTTAGTTGGAGGTATGTTGATAACCTATTTACAGTGATTTCCATGTGAACAAGAGCACACGTGGATCAATTCCCTGACCAGAAAAACTCAAATGGAAAATCCACTGAGTTTATATTACAAGAGCCTTGATGTGGTAAAATCGAACCAGCATGAATCCAACAAGTCCACACTGGGTTTACACACTGAAAATAATCCCCCCTAAAGGAAGTTGATAAAGAAATGACAATCATAAAACAGACTCAAATGAAAGTAACAAATCGTGTCTCGTTCAAAAAAAACAAAAATGCTAAGCAATTATTTCTGTGGGACATGTACTGTGAATACTTTGAGGGAAAACCATATGCAGGGTATAGTTAGAAAAATATAAAAACACAGGCAAAAAGGCTTTCCTCGCTGACAGATGAGACACTATAGTGTAGGTTTTATTCTGGCACATTTTTGAACACCAATCTAACAGAGGGCAGGTTCAGTGCTTATCACCATAAAGTTGAACTAATTAGTGTATCTGCATACACTAAATAGCTGTGCCATCTCAACTCACAATACACTCAACTGGGATCACCCTGGAAGACATTTCTATTAAAATGAAAAAAGAGGAAAGCAAAATCCGATGAATCAGTGATCCACCAGCCATTGTATGAATAACTAACTGCAAACTTGAATAGTTTTGAAGTGAAAAAAAAGAAAAAATATGGCTTTGTCTTAATGAAAAACACAAGTCTCAGATGAACTCTCAATATTTTTAAATAAATATATCCACCTGTTTTGTAATAAATCCGCTTACATTTCATCTCTGCTGATTGAATTCTGCTTAGATGTGCAGTACCAAATGTGAACACTCCTAATTACCTATCCACAGACACACCGCTAATGCAAAAAGGTCACTGTCCAACTGATCATTGATTGAGCCATTCTGATCCTAACCCATCATTCTGCCTCTTCTCGGTGCTAATTGTACAAACTTGCCACTCCAAGGATAAAATACACGGATAATGTAGGTAATATTGTTTTTCCAAGGGTAACTGAACTTTGCATTGTTTTCCTAAGACAACTGGAACAATTGCATGCCAGGAAATATACTCCACACCTTCATGGTTGGGGAATAGACATCGCAATTCCTTCATTGTGGCCATACCCTGTTAGTATTTAATGACTCACAAATAAACATCTTGGAATAATTTTTGCCTATTAGTGTAATTATTTGAGTATCAAGATGATATTTCACAACCATTTAAAACAATGACTGTTGCAATTAAAACAAAAACAGTACAAGCTTTCTTATTTTACAAGGTTTTTCCCTATTCTTTCATAACAAAATGCAAAAATAGTTTGTTTCTACCATCTTATAATCTTTGTTCAACAGTTTAACAAATAAAGATAATGATAATTACAAAAATTAGGTCTAATAACCCTGGGGATGGGGGTCTTCAGTTTGAGTGCTTTAAAAAAAATAGAAAAATGGCTTTGGAGACATGCATTCTCAAACTAGCCTGTACAGTCTTGAAGGGGAAAAATGTCTCCATAGTGAAGGGAGACATTAAAAAGAAGGGGCAGTGCTCTTCAAAAAGCATTCATTTAATAAATAGCATACTATAAAAACATTATAAAAAAAGACAATCGCTAGCAAGACTTTTAACAATGTAATGCAAATAAGTTTCAGTTTCTTCTACAATTTCAAGACAACATTTGACTTCCTTTAAATCCACAATGGCAAAAATGCCAGGTCCTATTATCACATTTCATTTCAGTTGGAGATAAAAAAAACTGCTAACATCAAAAATAGCATTTACACTTTTCCCCATAAATATTTTTTTCTAAATTTACAGGCTTTTCAAGCCTAATTATTGCCCCACACAAAAATGTGAATGAAATTTAAAAAGAAAGAGCATGTACATCTGAAATACATTTCTCTGCTGTCAAGCTGGAACCTGCACCAAAAAAATCACAAACATTTAAAAAGAGTCTAAAATCACTGGGCAACATTTCATGTAACAATCTTGATGTTTGTGATGGTGAGTACAGCGCACATTGTGCATCCATGTATTACAAGAACTCATTTGGGTAACGGTGGCAACGGGGGAGGAGGTTCTGAAGGCAGGGGCGGGGGTCTGGAGTTGCTCCCTCGGGAGCTCCCACTGTACCTGTAGTCCCCATATTGGGATCTGTAGTCAAACATGGGAGGCTGGGACGGCTGGACTCCTTGTGCGCTCAGCAGTGAGTTTAGCATTTCATAAGTGTCCTGGTACTCATTTGACTGGCCCCCACCCACTGCATTGTGACCATTTGTATCAGTCTTGTCCCCCTTGGAGTGAGCGTAGCTGCCCTGGTGGTGGGGAAGACCCAGGGCAGGGAGGATGTCAGGACCATGACCAAGGCTGTGCCCAGAAGAGGAGGACAAGGACGGTAGCTGGTAGGCATTCCGAGAGGACTTACTTAGTTTGGAAGGGTGGGAGCTAGCTGTAATATCTTGTGAATGTGATCTCTTTCGAGAAGCTGAAGAAGAAGAGGAGGAGTTCATTCGATTTGATTCACCTGGTATCTTTTTGCTGCTTCCTAATGCGCCACTTGTACTCCCTGATGAGTGTTTATGTGAAGAGGAAAGTGAGGCACCACTGGAAGAATGATGGTGGTGATGGTGATGATGGTGGTGGTGGTTGGAGCGTTCTCTGTGCTTGTCCCTGCTCTTCCCCTCTTCTCCTGAACTCCCCCTTTGCTTCTCAGGTACCCGTATTCTAACTTTGATGTCCTGATCCTGGCCTTTGCTGCTCCCACTGCTCACTCCTCCAGGCAGAGGGAACCGCATCTTCAGGGAGCTGCGGTCATGCCTCTCTTTCTCAAGAGGAATTTTTAGAATGATGGGTGAAGGGTTGTTCATGTCTGAGGAGGAGGAGCTTGAGTGGGACAGGGAGCTGGACTGCTGGTGGTGATGCTGCTGCTGCTTCTCCTTCCTCTGCTGCTGGCCAATTAGAGCCTGGGCAGCGTTCGCATAATCCCTCTTTACACTGGCTTCCATATTCTCCAGTTTCCTCTTCTGGGCAGCTAAAACATCAGCATTCTTAGCACGATACTCACTCAGTGACACCTTAGCTGGGGCATGTACCTCATGGTTGTGCTGCTGCTGGTCAGAAGCAGCGGGGCCTTTTCCACCTGGCTGCCAGTGCTGGGCACTAACTGATGCACTCCTGTCCTTCTCACCTGTTGATGAGGAAGAGGAAGGTGGGGCTGAGAGGCTCATCAGGCCTGCCAGAGTGCTTTCTGATGATGCCATAGAGATCATGCTCATCATGGTGTCCGTTTGGTCGCCCTCCTCCTGCACTTTGGCCTTGCCTTTTGCTGTCTGACCTCCAGCCTGGGACAAGGGAGAGAGATGATAAGGGAGATCACAATCTGTCAACAGAAAGTCCTTTTCAAGTATATCAATGCATGATGCATTAGCTGATCATTAGTCACAAAAGGAAAAAAAATAGTGAACCCGATTGCTCATGCTTTACCTTCCAGTTCCGAATACGTTTTAATCTGCTAGGTGTCTTCTCCAGGATCTGCAGGAACTCATGTGTGAGCTCTGGCAGAAATGAACAGAAAAGCTAAAATGATCTGGATATAATCATTTGTAACCTCAAAAACACTCATGGGCTTTGTTTATAAGTTAAATGATAAAATGTTTTTCTCAGTGACCATCAATGTCTGGGATCAATCGGTTCCGACTCAGAACCAGTTCCAAATTTCGAAGAAATGGGCTCATCAAGAGCTTAACTTTATTTTAAGAGCTTTAATTTATGAGCTCGGATTAGAGCAGTGTAAACCTGCATAATCAAGGGAGCAGAACTTTTAATTGAAAAAAGCTTTTTAGAAAAGGGAATAAAAAAAACAACTAAAAACACGAGGACAATTAAGACACATACCATCTAGCAGTTCAAGAGTGACTGTGGGATCTACATACTCCCACCAGTGCTTGCTATCTGTGGAGACAGGGATCTCCCAGTTGGACCATTTGCAGGCCAGATGAATGCATACACAGGCCACAATTGGTGGACTATACTGCAAACAGAATGTAGTCAAGTGCAGACTACAAGGCCCATTTGATCCCAGGTTTTCACATAAAAAGGAAAGAGAAAATACTGGTTAACGATTTCTAAGAACTAAAAATAAAAAAGGTGAGCCTAATGACCAATTTAATAAATGACATAATGTTGTTTTTAATAAACGATATAAATATTTGGATTTAGTCAGAGGAATATTAACAAACCTGTTGGTAGCCATAAAGTATGATGTTTGAGCTAAATCTTTACTTGCTGAAACAAATAAGTGGACAAATTGTCAATTATTTATTATAAAAATATGAAAACAAATTAATTTCTAATCATATATTCATTCATTCATTTCCAAATCAAATTTCATCTTTTTTAACATTTATATGTAAACAGTGCAGTGCATAATCAGTATGCCTTAATAAAATCATAATTCCTGAACTATCAGAAATTGGGGGCCTCATTCATAATGTGTAGGATCCATAGTAGGTCTGTGTCCACCCCCACAATGTTAGGAGTAATCATGAGACATAAAAACGATTTTTTTTCTTCGTAAAACTTTGCAAACACACCTGCAGGGAATGTTCACTTTATAAATTAGTGAATACAGTTAATCAACCTCATATCCCACCCTCTACACACCTACATTCAACCATAACCACACATCCTTATATGTATGATTCCTCTTGTGCATTTAATTTCAACAATTTGGCTTCAATTCACCATCTATATAACCAATTTCTGTCTCCAAAATGTTTACATGGATTGATCAGTTTTTTGTGCATGTGCACAAATTCTTCTGTCAAGTTTGCTTTTGTGTGGGACATGTGGTGTAAGCCTCTTTCAGGCGCCATTATGTGCGTGCACAAGAATGTGATGTGAATTTATGGATGAAACAGGGCAAGTAGAAGACTCAGCAGTTTCATAAGCCTGAGCAACCAAGTGGGGTCCTCTTTTGGTTGTATGGCTTTATTATGGCTGTCGGAAAAAGCTCAATTCATATCTATCTCAATTCAAAGAAAAAGTTTGCCGGATAAAACTTACCTCTGACAAGCTGAGTGCACTTGACAACATGGGTATGTGGGTGGTCAATGGTAATTTCAAAAGCTGTAATACAAGGGAAAGGAAGATAGAAGGGTCCATCAATAAAAATGCGCAGAAAGTAGGCATGCACTGTACACTTATATTTTCTGGAATCTGATCTTCATGGCAACAGTCATTACCATTTTGGTAGTAACATCTCAAAATCCATTAAAAAAATCATAAAATGATTTTATTACCATTTTATGATACCATTTCATTTACCATTATCTCTGTTATTACATAACAGAGATAATGGTAAATGAAGGCCATTGAAAAATGATTAATTAAAGTGCATTTCCGATGCCAATGCTCACATAGGAATTTGCTGTGGATAAGAGTAAGACAGGTTAATGCTGTTTTGTAGCCACATTTATTTTTGTTTTGTCGGGGGTCCTTTTATTTGCTTTTTGTTTTTCGTTTTTTTGCTTTGTTTAGGGGGGCATCAAATGAACCAATCCTTCCATCCCAACTTACCCAAGGTCTGGAGTATAATGCTCTCAAGAATGACCAGGTCTTGGGCTTGTTGCAGGTAAGCCTGAGGTTGAGAGGACAGGCAAGTTACTCACTGAGAGGAATTTTCTCTTGTTCTCTCTTTTGAGTATCATGTCTCACCATGGCTCTCACTCTACGATTACGTAGCCTTACCGTTTCAGCCATTCAAATAACTCCTCTGATACAAAATAACGGACCATAGTCAAGAAAGCATTCCATCAAGAAAATACGTCAAATGAACAGTAAAGTCAAGAGTAAAGAGCAGCCAAACCACGAGACCAAAGATCTTTACATCTAGATATAGGTTACAAGCTAAAGAGGGTAACAAGAATGTTCAATCAATTCACCTGTATAGTGTTTATTGAAATAAATATTTCATCACTCATATAGCAGACATCTTCAGTATACACTGATTCCAAGTATCCTTTCCCTTATAACCCACACAGTTGAATTATGACCAAAACCAACCATGGTTTCATGTAAAATTGGCCATGTACTTGAGTTTCAGTGGTAAAGACAGTAAATTGAAAACTTGAATATGAAACCATTTTGTTGGTATTAATCATTACAAAATCGTATTGTTTATAAGGGCGGGGATACCTCCAGTAAGTTTGGACTGAAGATGCCACCTGTGTGAGTGATGAAACATTTCTTTCAATAAACTCTGTCTGGATGAACTGGTTCAACTTTTTGTGATTTGAGTCACAATGTGCCCTCTGGCAAAGATTGATAACTAAAGGTGTGGGCACCACTATAATACAATGTGAAAGAGCTCCAGCAAAGCTGCACTGATCAATCAATGTAACTTTTGGTCAAAATAATAATCATTTTTAAACAAGATTAAACAGAATAAATCAATGACAGCCTCTGAAATTTTAACAGACCAAATAACATGCCCGAGACCTGACATCGCAATAATTAAATTTTTACACTTAATGTATTATCAACTAAGCTGAAATTCTCTCAAGCTCAATACTTACATCACTTCGAACATCCGGTGATGGATCCTGAGGATTGAGACATGCATGTGACACCTTAATAACATGCTCCAGCTTTCGGGGCTGCTCCTCGACCTTTGCAGCAAGGAAGAGTGTGGCAGGGGCAATGACCTGAATATAAAGAATTAAACAAAGAAAGACATGTTAAACACCAAAGACAAGATCACGTGAGCTGATGTGAAACTAAGAATCACATAATATTATTTACATACTGTTGGTGTGTCAAAGGGCTTCTTGCATAATAGCTAGGTAGAACGTAAGTACAGCAGACAACGGGCTACTTACATTTCTATGAAACCGTGTGAATGACTGGACCATGTAGAATCGATGCATGTACACAATGGCAGTATTTATTGTCAGTTGAGATCTGGTAAACAGAGGTTAAGAACAATTCCAAAGCAACTACAAACATAAAAACATGTTGTTGGCACTGGCTATGGTTCGTAATATATGGTAAGTGTGAGTTGTTTCTATTCAATTACTATCAAGGAAAGCCGACTTCTGCAGCACTTTCATTGGCATGAGTCAAGATAACCACAAGGTTTATATAGTGCAGAGAGCATATTTATGGAAACTCGCTTGACCGATCGTCACAACAGGCATTCAATTACAAGTACGGTATACGCAACGCGTTAAATTAAACTTAAGAGTCTGCTCAAAGCTAGCCAGCAGACACCAGCACGTCAAGGGTAATGACTGCTACACCTCACGATATCAAGCAGAGTCTGACAGCGTATCTACTTTAGAACTCGTTACTGATGCAAGCTGTGATGCTAAAACCCCCGTAGGCCCACATACTACACGACGGGCCTTCGTGCTCACTGCTTGTCGCTAACTGGGCTGAATATACCTGCCGCGCTAATGCTGATACAAGGCGCTCGATACACAACTTAATTCCACATATTTTAATGGATAGAGAATGTCAGTATCGGCACAAGTGAGGAAATTATCCATACAAATTGTATGTAAACACTCGGTCGTACCGGCTTCTGGAGGGTTATACTCAGCTAGCAGGCTAAGGTTGGCTAGGTGTGAGGCGAGTCGGCCCTTCGACAAAAGATACACATTGAGTCGCTGTCCCATATCCTGCAGGAGATTCGCAGCCTGTTGTCTGTAGGACAGCTCTTTGTCGGGATCAAGCCCAGCACGCCGAGATGGGCTGTTCTCGATCTGCTGTCGGGTGAAGTACCATTTGTTGTTGTTATTGCTTGGAGAAAGAGAAGGGAACGAAGCCGCCATTACTGAGGAGGACGATAGTTTAAAAATTTTATGCGTCACAGGAACTTACGTCACGTGGGAGAAAAACGATACCAATTCTTGCCTCAGTTCCGCCAGTGACCGCCAGGATTCGCCCTGTGTAATCAGCGGCTCTGCATGAACGATAAAGGGCTGAAAATCGAATCCTATCACCAACTTTCTATTGAAACGTATCATTGGTCACGTCATTGACGTGCTCCAAGAGAAAGTGATATGCGTATCCGCTTGGTCACAACGTGACACTGGAGTTTATCGGGTGTTTTAAGTCTTTTATTATCCTTGGCAACGCTGCCATGGTTAATGATGTCTTGATGCATACTCAATCCAGGGGAGGGATTCACAAAAGGTCCAGGTAAGGGAATCACAAAAAGGTGAACTAGTTTCTCTGGAAGAAAAGTTTTATTGAGAAACGATTCGTCACTCATACAGGTGACATTTTCAGTCTGAGCTGACTGCAAGATCCCCACTCTTATGAACAATGCAGTTGCGTCTCAACCAAAACAAAGAATGATTTCATATGCAAGTTAGCAATTGAATTTTTACAGAGGATTAGGGCATAGTTGCAATCACAGGATTGTAAAATGATGACAGATGTACTCTTAGCCCCCCTCTTTTGTTCAAGGATGGTCGTTCCCTCTTCATATACATGCCCCCTTTAACACCCCTTTCAAACCGGGGTTCTTTCCCATCAAGGATGTGTACATCCTCGTCTTTAAACAAGATAGTCAGCAGTCTACACCCATCCACAAGCCAATGGTCACTAGTTTAAAGCTTGCCAATAAACTGATTTTGATTATCCTTCCTTTCCACTCACTCCTTAATTCATCGGTGCATCCTTTTCTAATTTTCTCCACCATCTTGTTCATTCTGTCCAGTCCAATACTCAACTTCCCCATCCTCTATTACTCCTCAACTTCCTCTTAATCAATGTTTTACTTTCATTCAACTGTTCCACACACGTCTACCTTAAGATTATTTTCACAATAAAATACCATAATCTATACAGCCGCTGGCTAATTCATATCTATAGTGTACCGGTTTTTAAATGTCATGACACTAGAACAGAGTAACAACTGTTTTCCATACTTCATCAGACTTTGTAAAAATACGAATTTAAAGGCTAATTTCTCATAATCACTTTATTGAGCTACAAATATTGTGAAATTTATCAGACAAATCAATATTTAAATTTAATCAAGCTGCTCCCCTCTATCTGGCCCAGAAGGGTTTTATGTCTACATCCACACCATTCTTGTTACTAGCTATCACTTTTTCACAACATTTTATCTTACCCAGTTTTTTTCTTCTATCTTAATTTATGCTAAAGGAGAACAATGATTTGATCAGTAGAAATCACGAGGACGCTCGTTCCTACTCAAGAACCCATGCAAACTCTACACTTCACAGGAATGGTCAGCGTAACCAAACTTAAATGATCCAAACATATTGAAAAACTCTAAATATTGTTCAGTTCATTATACTAAATATATATAGTGACAAGGGCAGCTGTCATTTCTTATAAAAATATGTGCCAATGTCTTTCCTTGAGTTCCAACTTTAAAGAAACACAAGCTCCTTTTCACTTTACCAGAATTACTTTTCCTGCTCTGACTGTGATGCCTTGTGAGGCCAAAGTAAATGTAATCCCTCAGAAAAATGTTTGCATGAAAGTATGCTTCCGGTTCAGGGCCTTACAAATGCATTTGAGATGGTGGTGGTTCTAAGACAGCTTATTGCTGTGTTGTTCAGAATCCTACTGATATCTTCTTTTATATCTCATTATCTCGACCAAAATAAAATTAAAATCATTCAAAGAAATAAATAGTATTTTTACTGAAAAAAGTGTCAATTGAGTTGTTGTATCTATAAACCACAGCCAGTCAACTAATACAATTCAATAAATGGTGATGAACCAGTAGCCATTACAGAGATGCAAATCGATAATACAGTAGAAGTATATCAAAGAAGCAAATATCTAAAAATTGAAAACAATTTATTTTAAATCACAAAACCTTACAAAAATGAACATGGAAATAAAGCCAGAAACAGTTGTGGACTTGCTTTCAGCACAAAAACTTAACAGTTGCTATTTACACCATTCCAAATCTTTCAGCACGCTTCAGTTTCTTTGCCTGCGGGGAAAAAAAAAAATATATATAAATATGACCTGTGTGTTCTCATTCAAGAGGACCAGAGTGTTGGTCTGGTCACTTTCACTGTCATCTTGATAATGAAATGCTATTTATAGTCATTAATTTGGACTGAATAGATAAATGAACAATGGCTTGCCTCAACATCTGGACCACCTGAAGCTGACCCGGTGAGGATTCCAAATCTCTCCTTCCTTTTCTTCAGCTTCTCATCCTCCTCAGCCTGGAAAACACCGCACACGTAATTGAATGTATTAGAATCTCTGAATAACATCCCAATATAGAAACCATAAAAATATTATAACTATGTTAATACAAAATTGAGTTTACAAAATATTTAATTACCTTTTGTGAGATGGAAGAAACATTCATGCCAAATCTTTGTGCTCTCTTCTTTAGCTGATCGATGTTCACCTTGGAAGGATACAAGGAAGACATTTTAATGAACATAATCTATATTAGATGAATGACACGAGGAAAAGTAACAAGTGAATGACAAACATTTAGAGTACTTACAGCAGTTTTACTATTGGCAACAACACCTGTGTGGGAGAAAAGGATTAATTAAGCAAAAGGCAGCAAGTTGAAACTGGGAAGATGATTATCAAATGTGTGTCTGTGTTTATTAGAGCAACGCCAATATTCTTTCATGGTCATCTGTGTGACTAATTTTTTAAAACACAGAAAATTGAATCAGTTCATCTGGACACAGCATTTATTGAGAGAAAAGTTTCATCATTCATCTCACTGCAGATGGCTTAACTCTCTGCAGGTATTCCTCAACCATAGAAAACAATTCAGTGGTATAACAACCAATGACAATGACAATGATCAGTTTCAAATGTAAATGATCATCAAACAGCCCTTGCAGATGAACTGATTCTTTTTTTTGGTGATTTCCCTACCTGGATTTTTGAGGACACATAAAGACATTTTGTATAATTATAAAATATCCAAACTGGCCAAAACATAAGGCATATAAATCAGTTCAAACGGAGACATTGAATGGTAACAAATGAAGACACATTCAATGGAGAGAGAAGATTGAGTCGCAGACCTGGGGAAGGACTTGAGACTTCCGCCGGTAAGCCAAACCTTAAAAACAAGAGGAGCAAATGTATTATAGATTTAACTATTTTGATTAACCCAATCAGAAAGGGATCCTGTTTCAATATGAATGTCTGGGTCTGACCTTGCAGCACGTATTGCCTTTTTGCTTTCAGCGGTGGCAGGCAAATTGAAACGCTCAGCTCTTTTCAGCATTCTCTGATGATGAAAAAAAAGTTTTAATTTAGTATTTGAACAAACTTTGGCTTTAATTTCCGTTTCCTGCGTGCGTACCCCTGATGAACATTTGAAAGCTGTTGTGTTTTGTATACAATACTAAGTGCTCTAATGTTTTAATGTTTCCACTACCCAATACATATTCAAGCCCCACATTGACACAGCACTCTTTCTATTTACTTCAAAAGGTGTTCATACCAAGTGAAAAGGTGTTGCATGTGTACTTACGATTTTACAAATCAGTTACCAAGTGAGACAAAACTAGCAAGATGTAATGTGACACAATTAGTGAAAATTGAATTGTTGTCCCAAGTTGTCATAGCATATCACTTCAAGTTGTCAAAGCATCACGAGGAAATAAATAGCGATGCTGTGGAAAAACAATAGTTACATTCTCTGGTGAACTGAGCATAAGTTGTGTGAAAACGAAACATGAAAAATCACCTACCTGCAAATATTTTCAATGGACATTAGTTTAATCTGATCAGCAAGAATCAAGTCCTAATCAAGATCAACTTTATTTTTTTATTTGACAGCCTCTGAACTGTAATATTATCCACAATAGCACCTTCTTAAGGTTGCAAGGTGGTTTTCTTTCTTTTTTTCCATTGTTTATTTCATTGGTAATGAAAGACTGTTTCTGTATGGAAACTTGATTTCTTCTTTGTATTACTCTGAACAAAGAATTTTTTAGCTAACTTGGTCATCGTGTCAGTGGATTTCTTAATCATTGCTATGGAGGAAATAAACCCATGGAAATATGGATGGATATTATTATTTCAAAACAATTTTGTATACCCACCTCAGTGGAGGAGGATGGAGGAGTTATTTTGACCAATTTCTTTTCAGCAGGCCTAGGGATGAAAGCAACAAATATTAGATGAGGTTAAAAAAAACTTTTTTTTTGGTTTAATAATCCAGGTAGTCAAAAGCTCTAAATAATTGGAATTAAATTATCTGGACATACATTTAGAAAAATAGGAGATTTTTTCTGAGATTCATCCAAATGTATTTATCAATTCCAAAGTCAGCCCTGGGAGTTACCCATTCCCGTGTTTTGAGCCGTTTGGCATTGGTTGCCTAGAGCTCTTATGCGAGTACTCTGATTTACATCTCTATCACTTGTCAGGGGGTTGGTTAACTGTGATGACGCTGCAGTTGATGAAGACATTCATATAAATGTCAGGATATCCTTCCTTTTAAAAAAAATTCATGTTCAAATGATCTGACTTAAAATATTTTGATTGGATTACAAAAAATTATCCATGCATATGAAAAGGAGAATATATATACACACACACACAAACACACACACACAAATTACACTTATTAGTCAATTAAAGATAAGATTTTTTGGGGGTATTGATACACCATTTCGTGGATGGTTTTTTTTCTGCAAATTATAACTATTAATCTCAGAAAACAGAACAGGAAAAAAAATCAGTTATTTATGGCAACTTACAGTTCAGATTCAGGAGATTCAGGTGCCTTGGTGACTTTCACATTGGTGGTGGCAATGTCAACCTTAGCAAATTCCTTGAATAAAAAGCAAAATAAATTCAACAAGATATCTCAAAATATCTCGGACAGATTTTTCAAAGAGTTAATCGTGAATGAACCAAACGACACCTATTCTATCAACCAATCAACTTCACAAATATAAGAAAATTGACTTGATGGAATACTGACATTAGAATGAACACATTTGAATAATTTTAAATGATCAAATTATACCAAACTTGTGGAATTTTAGTAGAAATTACCTCTATGTCCTCTGCTAAGACATCATCGTTCACATCCAAATCTTCTTCTGTCATTTGCATTAAGGTTGAAACATAACCGTCCAATACAGAGCAGATAAATAAAGGGCGAGGTCAGTGGTTTCATTAGAGAAATGAGAATGCAGAGAATCTGAAAAGTTATATCTCCTAGGGGGCGGAAACGGCCTCACCATGCTCCTCCAGATATGTCTGCAGACGGGCGATAAGCTCCCCTTTGTTTCCCTTCGTGTCCAAACCTCTCGCCTCACATTCCTGCCTCAGTTCTGCAAGCTATAAAAAGAAGCAGAGGAGATTAAATATATTGACAGACATTTATATAGTAGTGAGAGTTTATTCACTAGACTATAAAAGGATGTCTGTCCGCAGATAACAAGTCCAGCTCCATAACGATGAACCGGCTCATACACAGAGGTATGAAGAATCTATTTAGGTGTCAAACAACGACTGAGTTATGGCGCAATTTATTGCAACTACTTGATTATTGCTGGACGCCGACAACCTATTAACCTAACGTCAACCATTAACGTTGTGCACCGTAAGCTAACTACGTCAAGCTAGCTGCATAGAGCAACGTGAACACACCGGACTGATAAGGTAGCTACTGTTTCAGTGCATTTCGCTGATTCAGTGTTTTCCACTAAAGTACTACGCTTTAAAACAATATAGGGTGATGAATAGAAGCTCATCTTTAAGCTTACACTTGTCCAATCCAGCTAATAATATTGATATTTTTAATGTCAACCAACCTTCAGCTTTTGGAGTTCTACCACTTCAGCCATCTTTCTTTTGTTGATGGAATGACCTCCTCCAATCACAAATGAACGTTTCCTACTTCTCAGACCATTAACTGAAGCCTTGGTCCCCACACCGCCATCTAGCGGTGAGATGGATTCAAGATGTTTATTGTCACTAAGAATTTCACACGAATGTACTTGTACGTTCGTGTGAAATTCTTTGGCAGGGAAACACCATTACAGAAACATATTATTAATATCCATAAAATAAATTAAACATATTTAGTAATAAAATGTGTCTATGCATACACATACGTATGAATCAATTGACATAAAGCAATAGGTACAGTAGGGGCAGCATAGCTCAGTGGGTAGCCGATCTGGCTATCAGAACGTTGCAGATTCGATCCCCAGACCTGCAGGTAGCATGCTGAGATTTCCTAGAGTAAGACACCGAACCCCTAATTACCTTCTCCCCAGCTACCAAATGTTGGTTGTGCTCTGCTTCTATACAGTAGGATGGGTTAAATTCATAGAACAAAGTCCACCAAAGTCCACCACCCTGTGTCGTGTGACAATAAATTGAAAAATGAAATAATAGAATAAGGCATATGTCCTATGCAGGCAAAGCTAAAAGTAGAAATCTATCAAGTACCAAAAGCAATAATGGGTTTTTGTATGATCACTTGTCAATGATACTACACAGGTCATTATCAGATATACCAGAGATGGTAAATTTGCACTTGTGTTTTTGTCCATGTTATTTATTTAAGTCTTGTGCCCTGAGAAAAGAAGCTATTCCTCAGTCTGCTGTTGTTTTTAGAGAGTCCTGTATCTCCTCTTTAAGGGTAGCACGGTGAACAGGCTATCAAATGGATGTGCTGAATCTTTAATACTCTGCCAGGACTTCATGAGACACCGCTGGGTGTACAGCTCCTGGAGAGTAGGCACCTTACATCCAGTGATGCGCTGGGGTGTGTGCACAGACCTACCCAGGGCTTTGTCGTCTTCTCTGGTACAGCTACTGTACCAGGTGGTGAAGCAACATGTCAATGGGCTCTGTATTATACCCCAGTAGAAGTCCCTGAGGATTTGGGCCCTCAGGCCAATTTGTTAAGGGCACCTGAGGCTGTACAGACGCTGTTGGACCTTTCTTAACAGCAGTGATGAAGTGACTCACCCATGTCAGTTCTTTGTTGATGTTAATTCTCATATTGAGTGTGATTGGTTTGGATAATTAATAGCAGAACGATTCCTCACAGGTCGTTGCAGAAAACTTGTCGAAGTGTACTTGAGCAAACCAGGGATCCCAAACTTTCCTTTTCCCATCCACATCAACCAGTCTTCACGACCAGACTTTTCCGATGAGTGATTAACAAAAGATGAATGAAGCGTTCGATCTTGGTGCTTAACACGACTGTCTCTTATCCATCGCACACAATAACGTCTAAGCGGGCTCATCCGCGCTGCCATCGAGCAAACCGGAAGTAATAATTTGAAATCGTAATTCAGGCAGTTGACCTCTTGCATTGACCTCTTCTGTTCGTCCGCCGCTCCACGCTAGCACCCTTGAGCCCGTCGACGCTCTTGTTGCCAAGAAACGCGATTCTGAACCTAAATCGCTGCGCATGTGTTTAATGAGGTGCGATGAAGTGCTTCCGCAAGGTAAGCATATTTTAACTTCGTACCATCTCCCCCTTCATTTTTACTTGAACGACGTGTTCATACGTTGTTGTTACTGTTGACCGTTCTGCTCTGTTAAAAGAAAAAGGACCAGTTGGGTGCATCAGAGGTGGAGAGGCCTCAACGGTTTTCCCATCACCCTCAAACAGAGCTGGGACAGATGCTGCCACCCGAGAGAGAGAGACTGCCAATGTTATTTCCCAGTTTCTCTGATATGCCCAAAATACCAATCATCCCTGGGTGTTCAGGCATTGTGACCAGGACGAAGTTGGGTCAAAATGTAAATAATTTTCTATAAATTGGGTGGACAAATGTCACTATATATCAGTGCTTCTAAGTAAGATTCAAGATTGAAGAATGTCATTGTGCAAGCACAGTGAAAATGCAATTGTGTCAGCTGCAAATGGTACAGAAAATAGTAGACAAAGAGATAAGACATATAAATATCAGCAATTAAAAAGTACAGGGTATTAATAATTAATACAAAACATAAGCAATATTAAGTAAAATTAGTGATGAAATACAATACAACCTACGAGGAACAAAAATATCATCAGCAAAAATACAGTAAGGGTGTAGTGGACATATGGAGTAGCCTAAAGTGACATGTGACTAAATATTGCACATAACCAATGATGGCAGTATCTTAAGCTCATCAGACTGAGGAGATTATTGAGTTTATTAATACCACAGCTTTTGGAAAGAAGCTGTTTTTCAGTCTCTTTGTTTGAGTGAAGGGTGATCTGAAGTGAACACATGGTGTTTTAAGGTGTGATGTTCTTGTGAAGCTACTGTGAAGTTGTTGTAGTGATGGCAGCTCAATGCCAACAATATCATGTGCTGTTTGCACAACATCCCAGTATTTTTTTGGTCAGCGTTGGTGTAGTTGTTGTACCAAATGGTCATGTAGTATGTTTGAATGATCTTTGTGGTGCATTTGTAAAAGTTTATAGGCAGCTTTATTTTATTTTTTTTGGGGGGGGGTTGGTTCTCCTTAGCCTCTTCAGAAAATAAATGGATTGTTTGGGTTTACGCACCAACGCTGAGGTGTTACCAGCCCAGCAGAGGTCCTCTGTCATGTAACTCTCAGGAACTTGAAGCTGGGGACTCGGCACAGCCTCTGTGTGGATGTGGACAGAACGATGTATGGTCTTCTTGGAGATAGATCCAAAAGATCATAATAATCTCTTTGGTCTTTATGGTGTTTAAGGTCAGGTTAATGTTAGCACAAGGCAGGTTGTTGTTAGCCCAACATAAGATAACATAGCTTGACAAAATAAGACTTTAAAAGAAGATGCTTTACTTTGTACCACAACTTACAGGGAAGAGATATCGGGACATCAGGACTAATATGAACATGTCCTCTGTACTGACTGGTGCGATCTAGGGATGAGGGTATGAATATGTCATTGAGTTCTCTCATTACCCATTATTTCACTCATTGAATGTATTCTCCTGAATCATCCTAGCTATATAAATCTTCAGTGAACTTCAACCTCAATGACCCGGAATGTCACACGATGAGTCCTAGTTACAACAGCTTGCACGATCCGTGCCTACATAAGTATTACCATAGAAAGGATACACATGAACATCTCAAGCTGGAAAAAGTTATTACCGAAGATGACAGAGTAAGTAACCGTAAGCACCTTATTGCAGTGGATCTTGTATAGATAAATATGGATGTAAAATGTCCCTGATTCTCTTTTTTACCTCAAGGTCGTGTGCTCTGTTAAGGATTACAATGCCTACAAGCAATACCTGGATACTGTTAAAGGTGACCTTGACCAGACCTACAAAATGAAGATGGTAATACATATTAAATATCTTGAATCAATAAAAACTATTGTCTATTACCATTCTCTTAAAACTGTTAATTTTTTCCCAGAGAGAAAAGATGAAGAGGTTTGTGAAGCTTCAAGAGGAAGGGCATATTCCTCCAAGTATCACACTTTCTGAATTCAGAGAGCACTTACTTCAGATTGATCATCATAACCAAAACTTCATGCAGATGACTGATATCCCCTGGTAACCAAACTAATTTTCTCTCATAGTTATATATTTGATATTGAAAGCTTTTTGATTGAACAGGTTTTTCCCATTTGAAAAATGTGACACTTTATCTAAAAAATATGGCATCAGTGAAATTAGTTTCACTATTAAAAAGACGTGCTACATTTTAAAAGAACATTTGTTATAAATAGAGCTAAATATTCATGATTATATAGCAATAAGCCAAAACATAATGACCATTCACAGGTGAACCAAATCAAGTTGGTCATCTCCAAAGAAGTGCCCATATCAAGGTGTATTGGATGGAAAGCTATCAATCAGTTCTCATAGTCAATGTGTTGGATGTGGTTGAAATGGGGGGGAGTAAAGAGCTGAGCAATTTTAACAAGGGCCAAATTTTTATGGCCAGGTAACTGGGTCAGAACACCTGTGAAACAGTAAGGCTTATGGGGTGCTCCTGGTCAGTGCTGAACATCATTGGAGAACAGGTGCAGCCCTTCATGGCAATGATATCTCAATGGTTTCTTTCAACGGGATAATGCACCCTGCCACACTGCACACATTGCAGAACATGATGAAGTGCTCAAGGTGTTGCCCTGCCCTCCAAATTCTCCAGATTTTAATCTGATTGCACGTCTGTGGGATGTGCTGGACCGACAAGTCCGGTCTATGGCGGCTTTACCTTTCAACTTATAGTACTTTAAGGACATGCTGCTATTTTTTCTTGATCGAGAAATCACAGGACACCTTCTAGGGTCTTGTAGAGTCTATGCATTGGTGGGTTGGGGCTTTTTTGGTGGTACACAGAGGATCAACAGCATACTAGGCAGATGGTCAAATTGTCTTGACTCACCTGGTCTAGTTTGATGTGTGACTACAGGGATGACATTCTAACAAGTGTTGTGAGAATGACATATATTTTATATTTCATAGGAATATTAAACTCAAAGAAGCATTGCAAGCTGGAGGTAGCACAAAGAAAGAGATCACCTTGTACATGAATCTGGTAAGAGAATAGTGAAATAGTGAAGACTGTATGGTACACAGAACCACATGCACGCACACACTCATGCACAAACACAATCATGAACACAAAAACACACGATCAGACCAATGATGGATTTACAGGGTCCGTGTTACATGTGAACAAATTATTACGCTGGTTTGCCCACAGTATAAATGGAATTGGATCTCAAAGGCTCGTTCCCAGCTGATGACTATTGAAAAGGAAGTGAAGGTAGATGTGAACAAAGCTAGGTGCTACAAGGAGGCAAAGCAAAGGAGGGATGAGAAGGTAACATGCCATCATGACTTGCCAAGATAAATGGCTATTTTATAGGTAGACCACATTTTAAGTAGATCTTTACAGCAGTTTCTTATATTGAAAAAATCATTATAAGTTCTGTGACTAGAATGCCTCACTGACAAGTATTGATGTTTTTCCACAGTAATGTTTCTTTCATCTGCGTATGAAAAAGTGCTCTTGACATAGCTCCCATTAAAAACTATATTTTCATTAATTCTTCTGTTTTTCCACTTATGTGTCTTCCTCACAGAAAATGGCCATACTGGAGCAAAAGCTTGCTTTTCAGAAAAAGATGAAGGAGAGTGAAAGGATGAAAACCATCTGTAAGATTCTTAATGTTCTTTTGGTACAAGAAAAGAAATCCACCATGGGATGTAATTGACCTGCTCCCATTCACTCATTTGTGATAATGGACTGTAGAAATGAAATTGTCTTATCTTGACTTTACTCGTAGAAATGATTTTTATTTGTGTAAAGTGATATGATAAAAAAACAGACTCCTATCTATGCCAATCATTACTAATTTCTCATCTCTGTTGGAATCGAAGCCCATGTCTGTCAACAAGCTGCTTCCCGATCTTTCCAAAGATACATGAATGTGGTGGTGGATGTAAAGACGCAGCAGGTAGGTTTATCTTGAATAAACTATAAGCAGTATGGTTAAATGCATGAAGATGAGAACATATTTATCTACACAATAGGCATATTTTTCAGAAAATTCAAGCTTATTAATGTATTTTTCCTATTATTTTACTGTAGGAAGCTTCATCTGATCAACCCAGCAGTGAAGAGTTGTCTGATTCAGGACTTGATTGTGAATGGAAGACAAAATTTACCGGAGGTTTTCCAGAACCCGACAGATTTAAATCCTCAACTTCATCTGTATGTGAGGCTTTCGGGAAAGAGCCATTTATGTTGTCAGAGGTAACTCGGAAAACCTGTTTAAGACGAAGAAAAGACTCTGAGGTCAGCCATCTTCAAGGGCTTGTTCATGAGGAGTCTGGAGATCTAAAAAAGGAAAATTCCACCATCCATGCTCAGCCATCAACTCAAAAACATCATAACAACATGATCACCCATGCCATGCTGGACCGTTCTTGCGACATATCTGAAAAGGAGCACACCACTGGCTCAGAGAAGCTCGGCATGAGAAGGAAGAAATCAGGACATTCACAGAAGTTGAGATCAGCAGCACAAAGACGTCAGGTTTCCAGAATGGCCTCCAACACACTGAAGTGTGCTTGGAGCAAGGCCGATGCTTCCAGGATCCAAAACGAACCTGTCGACAGGCTTAGGGTTGGAGGGAAAGATTCTCTAAAACCTAATGTGCAAATGAAGGACAATAATGAGCCTCTAACAGTCCATGAGATCAATCCATGTGCTGCAGATACAATCACTGACAGTTTGGTGACAGGAAAGCAGGATTATTGTAAACTAGAGGAGCCAGTTCACCCCCCAAAGGTTCAAATTGCACTTTGCAAATCCAGCGAAACAGCACATGATGTAGCCAACAGAGCCTTAGACAGGGTCGAGGAAGATGTGATAGAAGCCACTGTTGTTATGGAAACAGATGAGGGGGAATTCTTTAAGAATGTCGAACAAGTATTTGTAGTAAAGCCCCGAGAGTCTTGCCCAGAGGATCAAGCAGTACTTGATGTGATGGGCAGCAGTACTTTAGAGGATCTGACAAGCCGTCTAAGCCGAGGGGGCACTGGACCACCCACTTCTGAAAGTGACTCTAAGGAGGACATTGCCATGTGTGAATCAGTGGGGCTGATGAGAAATTCTGCTACGAAATCGGGTATTGACGCATTTGATCCTGTCCCATGCAATCAAGAGACAGTCAATGACCTCGGAGTAACTTCATGTCCAAAGCGAGTAGATGATATGCCATCTCGACATGGAGCATGCCTCACACAGTCACAAAAGAGACTAATTGAGCCACCTAGCTTGATCGTGGACACGCCTGCTTCACAGTCACCAGCATCAACCATCACAAAGGTCTTGGCAGGTGGTCAGGTGGTTTCATTTGACAGATTGAGTGTCTCTGACTATATCCCGGCAAAGGATAAAGCAGAGGCGACGGGCATTACACGGGTTTCCAGCAGAGAGGCATCACCTCAGGCTGCTGCGGATCACGTGGGCAGTGTCTGCTCTGCTTCAGCGGACAAGGTAAATATGTTTCAATCCACTTTTCTTGATCCTGAGGATAGGATGCCACCAGAGATGTTAGAGGAGAATATAGATGGAAAAATGGAATCCCTAAAATTAGAAGAACTGTCTGCCTCTTCAATGGAACAAGTTGGTGATGCGCGTTATGAACTGACAGAGTTGCCATCAAATGACAAAGAACTTGAGTCATTTCAACCAGTCTCACATGAGTCCTCTGGATCTATGGGGATTCAGTCACCCTTTCATTCATCCAGGAGAAGGTTAAACATCTCCCCCGAGGTCCCCACTTTAAAACCGCCGCTGTACGATATTCCACAGCCGAAACTATCCCAAAGGTCACAGCCTGATTTTGGAAGAACCTTCTGTGATGACAACGGGCAAGTTCTGGCAGCTTGTCCCTTCAGCTCTCAAAGAGGATCATCTCATGCAAAAGTCCAGGCTGCCATTAAAAGCACCTCACTCTTGAATTTACTTGCCACCATCGTGAATGGGGTTTTGGAGCACATTGACAGTGATCCCTTCAAAGACCAGATAGGTGAATCTTTCAGGAACAGTGTTAAATATACTCTCTCCCTACCTGAACTGGGTTTTGACATTCCCCAGGAGGCCAATTCTTTAGAGAAAGACATGACCGAGGAGATGTTGAAGTGCGTGTCGGCCAAGCTCTGCCTGCTCACAGCCCAGAGGGACAACCAGGCCACAGCCACTCAGGCTGTCAGCTTGTCGGTCTTGCCAGGGGGCACATACACGATCTCCCTGGGTGAAATGGAGGCCACTTCCAAAAAGGTTATAGTGAACATTTTGGAACAACTCAAAATTGAAGTGATAGGCAAAATAAAACGAGACTCTCTGAAACTGGTGGTTTCTATCAAGGCCAGTGAGAGGGCCATGAAGGCCATTCGCAACATCTTGGGGGGCATTGGAACATCACTGATGGAAAGTGGCACTCAGGTGACTGGCGCTGCGTCTAAACTCCAGGCCTGTTCTGACTTGGTTGTAAAAGTTGGACCATATGAAGACATCCATGGACACATTGGGACCTTGATACCACCACTAAAGATCGAGTACATCGCCTCATGTCTCAATGACACCATCTTTGAAATCCTCAAAGATGATGGCTTGGTGACCCTGGATCAGCCTGGCACATCTGCCTCGCAAGACCCGAACAGCGAAAGTCTTGTCCCTGCTGGGCTGGAAGCTGGTTTCCTAAACGCAGTCCCACGGGGGAGCGACTCAAATCTCAGTGAACGTCACATCCAATCACCCACTGCATCATCAATTCAAGCTATTAGGGAACCAGGTGGAACTCCTATTGGGCACACGAGAAGCCGCCGTTATCCATCAACAAAGGAGGAATACAGAGGGACTGACCTACCCCTCCATAAGAAGAAATCTCCCATGTTTCGCAGTAACACTATGCAACCAACCAGGCCATCCACTCCTGAAGGAAACCTCACAGTCTTTGGACAGACCCAGATGGCTGTCCCACGCCTGATCAGTGATGCAGCCACGGGCCCGGATGACGCAGAGAAGAGCACAACAGATGGAAGGACACCTGCATCTGTGAGAGTTGAGCCTCTGCCTGGTGCAAACGAGAGCCAGCTAGACACAGAGTCAAGGCTTGACGTCTCCGACAATCTCCCCACGTCAGCATCCGTCACCCTCACAAAGTCCATTCAGCCTGACCAGGTCGGGACCACAGCCGAGGATCAAGGACAAAGTCACTTTGCATCCGCTGACTGAGTTGCCTCCACACACTCGCCTCGCACACGTGAGAGAACGTCCCATCATTATAGTTCAGGTGTTTTCAATAAAGCCTTTAATTCAAAAGAAAATAAACTGGATCACGTGGAGGTAAATAAAGAAGAACTCATGTGGTTAAAAAAAAAATCTGAGTTCACATTTGTTGTTTTAGCTTCGCTAGATGTAGATTTATGAGTTTTACTGGGCTCCACACTTCAGTTAACATTCTTGATGTCTTGATGTATGCTCAGTAATCCAGGGAAATCACAAACCAGGTGAATCAGTTCCTCAGGACACATTTTATTCAGAGAAATGCTTCATCCCTCATACAGGTGACATCTTCAGTCTGAGCTGACTGCAGGCACCCCCCCCCCTTATGAACAATAAAGTTCAATAACAACCAAAATTAATGATGGTTTCATATTCAGTTCAAGTTAGTCATTGACTGGAATTTCAGTGGTAATCGGTACTATTCACAGAGGATCGGGGAAGTAGTTGCAATCGTAGCATTATAAGCTAGTGACACATGTACTCTTAGCCCAAGCATGTTCAGGTTCAAGGACGGTCATTCCCTCTTTACATAGATGTTTTTTTTGACACAGTCCTCCCCATCAGACTGAAGAGGTCACCTTATATGAATGACAAAACATTTCTCTCCATAAATCATTGTGTCCAGATGAACTGATTCACCTCTTTTTGAGGACATTCTCGATGAAGAATTAAACGGATTGGAATAGGATTTGTTGTGAATACTTACATTGTCTAGAAGAAGTTTAAAGTGGGTCCGTTTGGCATATGATATTCAGAAAAGTGCTTTAAACTGATTTTTTTTTTGTTATGTGGGCAGTTGGACAAAGCCGGATGAATTTAAAGAGTCACAAGCACGTCTGTAATCCTCATTAGCATTGCATTCCTTCCATTTTTTTCTGTAAGTACAATGTGTCTAAGTATTGTGTGACCTATTGTTCTAATGACACAGAAATGACCAACCAACACCTTGACATACATTGTTGGTTTGGGCACATGTGTGATTCTGAACCCATGATCTCACATTTGGAGAGTGTATTTCTTTGGGAATTTCTTCATATTGATTTTAAGACTGTTAATGATCAGTTTTGATTGGTAATTTTAATTTAAGTGTAAATCCCCAAATAATTAGGACTTATTGGAGGGGCAGTTCCAAATGGTGGAGAGTGTTTAGTGGAGATTTAGACTGAGGCACATGCTTTCACATGCAGAGCTGGTAACATGCCACCTTCCAAAGAGTGAAATTTATCTTAAATACACCAAAATTGATAATTTTGCTGACTTTATGTTCTGAGTATTATGTTATGTATTGGACCACGGTAGAGCTCAAACTTTGGGAACTGATGAGCCAGAAGCAGCAGGTTGGAACCCACTGTGGGCCTTCGGGAAGGGAATCTGGCCTTAATCCCTAAACTCCATCTAAGTCTGTGCCTAATCGTAACACGTAAAATAGACCTCTCGTTATGTCACGTACTGAATCGCTGCCTTTTTAGTTCAACTATGATCCACCACATGGGAACTATAATTAATTATAACAATATTCATATTGCCCTGTGATAGACTGGTGACCTGTCCAGGGTGTTTCTTAGACTTTTGCTCAATGAACACTGGGATAGGCTCCAGTTCCCCCGCGACCCGACTTCGAACAAGCGGTTGACAATGAATGGGGATGTGATATTCATATTGACCTGTTACTAAACAGGGGTGGCATGGCTCAGGAGATAGAGGGGGTTATCTAGGAATCCGAAGGTCTGTAATTAGATCCCGGGCTCTTTCAGAAAGGGTGCTGAAGTGTCCTTGAGCAAGACACTGAACCCCCTAACGGCTCCTCACTGCTCCTATACAACAAGAGGTCAGTTTTACGTGTCCCAATGAGCCCCCACGACACAGACTTAGATGGAGCTTGGGGGATTAAGGCCAGATGCCCTTCCTGACGCCCTGCGGTGGGTTCAAACTGGGTTAAAGGTGGAGGACAGATTTCATTGTAAGAATATAATACAAATAAAGTGCCCTCCCATCCCTTATTAAACTATCTAAGTGGTGAGAGCGCAGTAGAGATGAAATGGAAGACTTAGGATGTGGTCACATGAGCATGTGATCACAAAGGGCTGCTATGAATAGTGCATCATTTATCAATGCTAAATATTCATCCCAGTTCTGCGTCAGACAGCATAAAGATACCTGATTCATGCGAAACGCATTTAATGAGCAAAGCTTTAGGAGGCTTGCAGACAAGTGCTGGCCTCCATCCTCTAGGGTTGGGGTGAAGCTCACCGTCGAGTCAAAGCATCTCCAGCAATCGTATGATCGTAAATGGGGAGGCTTGCTCTTCTAACATGGGGCTAGTTTGAGTGTATGAAAGCGATATAATCTCTCACACATACTTTTACCACAAGCACAAACAATCGCTGCTCTATACAGGTGCCCGATAATCCCGAGGGCGGCGGAAGCACAGCGCATCCCAGTGAAGGAGGGGTTTGTTCTCCCACTGTTCTGCGTGAGGTCAGAGAGAGGAGAGTGTTTAAAAAGCCAACGCACTGCAGCCTGCTGTTCAGTAAAGGGATTCTCCATGAGCAGGGGGCACGCTGACGATGCAGACCACTCTCATACTGTTGATGCTGCTGGCGGTGGCTTCCTTTGCTGCGGCAAGTAAGTATGAATAACTTTAAACTGGGTTCCCTGGGTGATACTTAAAAGATATCTGAATGATTGAAATAGCAGCAAGTCGTTACAAAGTGGCTGCTTCTTATAGCTTGGCAATGTTATTTATGTACTTTTGGGGATAATTATGGTTGAGAACAGGAATTTTCTACCCATGGTTTACATAGAAATTCCGTGTAGCCAA
The DNA here is from genome assembly GCA_900302585.1 of Regalecus glesne. Taxonomy (NCBI): domain Eukaryota; kingdom Metazoa; phylum Chordata; class Actinopteri; order Lampriformes; family Regalecidae; genus Regalecus; species Regalecus glesne. The sequence goes on from OMLC01037140.1 coordinate 25,843, forward strand.
CTTTCTTTGGATAGGAATGCCTCTTTTAGGAGAAGAGTAATTGTTTCCTCATTGTCTGACCATCTTTACCCCTTTTGAGTTTATGCCCATGACTGTATAAAAATGTACCACCTTCGTCCTGGGGATGCACAGATCTGATGTCTGACAAGAGTGATCAGGCTAGGAGTTAACCGTGATCACTTTTGCTCACTCGTCCCCGGCCCCGTAAGAGATGAGTGCACAGAATCCATGACCGGAAACATAAAACACCCTCATACCCACAGTGATGGAGACCTATGTGCAGTGCTTGAATGGGAAGGCCCTGTGGATTAAAATGTTCAGTCAGAGAGCCTTTTTGATTTATGATCCGTTATTCATGCAATCCCAGTACATCGGACCAGACTTAGCTTAGATACCCTATTCAGCAATGATATATAGAAAATATATGCAAACAAACCATCAGCAAAAACTCAGCAAAATATCTGTAACGTGTAACTTTTTAATGTTTGGACTATATTTGGATAAAGGTGTAAATGCACTCGGAACCCAACACCCAATGTCTTACATTAGGTGATTCATATTGGTTTTACTGACTGAGATTATTTTCCTATTATTAGGCAAATAAATACAGTATAATAAAAGGGACTGTTTGTCATGCCTTTCTATTGAAAAAATGCACATGATCACTTTTGTCGGAGTCTGGAGTCATTTCCATGGACATCTCTACCCAGCTAAGCATGTCTGAGTTTGAACATCTGGTTTGTAATTTCACATTATGTATAATGTGGAAGGAAATGAATCTGCCTTGGAAAAATATCTAAAATGATGTTATTACCCTTTTGAAGAAAAAGCAGGTGTGCGTGCGCCCACACACACACACACACACACACACACACACATGTATATATATTCATTATTATTTTAAGCCATTCAGCAGTTCAGATATTGAGATCAAGTTCAGCCATGTCAGTAACAAAAACCGCTTGAAACCACTTCAATAATTCAGGGTGAATCTAAGACCCATTTGTATCACTTGGTTATAAATGTGTGTTCTGTCAAATTTTGGGGGGATTAAGTAGGAAGCTTTTGATATGAAATCCGTGTGTGTTGTAACCAAATTGAACCCTGTGACATTCTTCATCTGTGGCAAAACAACACACTCACACACACTCATGCGTTCAGCTGACCATCACATGAGAGGGATTGGAGGGACTAGTGTCTTATGCTCATGATCCAAAGGCACCTACAGCACCCAGCACTCTCTGCTGCCCTCTAGTGGTCTCTCTCAGTCACGCTGACTTAAACGCATTCATGAGATTAATATTGGATTCACACGGAGTGGTGTTAATTTAATGTTGTCCAAATATTTTTTTCTGAATATTTTAGAAACTAGAAATCGCTTCTCCCGATATCCATCATGGAACACGAAGATGTATCCAGTCTGGAGAGACGGGGACTCTCGGTACAAAGATTCATGGAAAGGTATGCATGTCAGTTTGTCCTCTGTATAAATATTCAAATTCAAACATCTTTATTTTGAATAGAGTTTAAAAAATGCTCAATAAATAATACATCAAATGATATATACTCAACAATAATATTAATGATAGAAAGTCACATGAATCCACATATTGTCCGTATCCTGAAGAAAGCACGTATTTTAAAATGAGTAATCTCTCTTCGACTCTGAGGCCCATACAGCTGTAATACTTTTCTAATCATTCTTAAAATGTTAGATTGACTCTTGGAGTTATCAAATATATTGCATACATGCAGGACATGCAGAACATATCATACACTCAACATACAGTCACTTTTTTCCCCGATCACACAATATTTAGTGCTCATTATTTCATGTCCTCTGCTATACAGGTGGTAGGGTGACTTTCAATGTAGACAATGATGCACCAACTCTCACCGGAGCCAAGGTTACCTTCACCATTGAACTCCAGTTTCCACATAACCAAAAGGTGCAACCCAACGGAGAGGTTGTCTGGGCCGAGGACTGCACAGTCAATGGTAAGCCCTGTTCAACAATGCATGTTCCAGCCTTTCTACAGCAAATGAGAAATGATAGCTCAATGCCTTTGAGAGTCTTTGTGCAGATTCTGCTTCAAAGCAGTGCACTCACTGTGACCTTTTATCCACTCAATTACCGCATGACAGAATCTGTACCAATCAGTATTCTTGTGTCTGGAACAGGAACAAAGTACCATGAATCCGAGCCAGTGTACCCAGATCAGAACATGGAGTGGGATGGTGTCTTCCCTGATGGGACATCCTTCACGAAGGACCAAAAGCCTAGTTACGTGTTTGTCTGGAAAACATGGGGTATGTTCTGCTTTGTTTCTCCTCGGCGTCTTATTTCTACAAAATTTAAATCATGTCAATAACTGTGGTTGGGCGAGATCAACCTCATGACATGAACTGAAATATTTCCAGGATGGATTAAGTATAAGAGTCTTATGTAGCGGTCATATGACCAGACCCCACCTCTTTTGATTTGCCCTCTTTTGTACGTGAATAGATCACTTACAAAGTGAAAGAATGTGTTCAGTCTGTATAGTAGAAGGTACTGTTTTAAAGCCGGGCTCCAGGGCAAGGGTCAGGGTGAGGTCAGGGTTGAGCTGTGAGGCCTTGAGGAGTTAGAGAGAAAAGGAGTTATGTTTGGAGGTTTTAACAGCAGTCAGTTTTCTTTTTAGGCTTGATTTCATTTTCTTGTGAGCATTATTAGCAAAAGTGCAGCATACATGTATTTCTAAAATGCCATGACAAAAAATAAACTAGGGTAGCTACACATGCGCATAATAATTTGATTTTATTTGTCTAAATGATCATTGGCTTCTATCTGTATAATGTACATATATGGTAAGTACCCAAATCTGCAACTAAGTTAGAGATCCTGAGGTTGAAATGGGAAAGAACCATGGAATCAACCACCTTATCCTAACCCTGTCACAACCATGAAAAAAAAACATAAAAAACATAAAAACAACTCTTGTCCACAAAATAGCCATAAATGGGTCAAGACATTGATGAGGGTCTTCTTCATTTCACAGGTCAGTATTGGCAAGTGTCAGATGGTCCCTCCTCCTCCTTGACCATCGGTACAGATGATATCCCTCTGGGCTCCTACACCATGGACATTGTCATCTACCACTACCGTAGCAAAGAGAAGTTCATTCCTCTGGGATACGCCTCTACTCAGTTCTCCGTCACTGGTTGGAGTTCCCATTTATTTTATTGGCTTGGTTGATATATCACCATAAGCTCTATGAACGCCGAGCACTATGCT
>OMLC01037142.1:0-13364 GCA_900302585.1 Regalecus glesne
TGAAAGTGCTAATGTCTGCATTTCTGTGAAACCAGACTGACCAATTCCACATACTTGATAAATGCTGCCTGTGGATCCCAGACAAAGGATAATCTGGTATACATGGTAGGTGAACATGTTGGAATAAGCAGGAATAGATACATATACAGGTCCTTTATGAATAGTGGGGATGGCCAACAAAAAGATTAAGGGGAAGATTGGGGTCCCCTGCTGGAACTGCTACCTCCTTGACCCGACTTCGGACAAGCAGTTGAAGATGGATGGAGAGCCATTAGTTTCCAAGGCAAACAAAGATGACCGGAAACACGCTTATGGGGAACCAGTTTACTAACACCAGAAAGAGCTTTATTTATACTCACCCTCTGAGATCAGTCAGTTCAGAAGATAGAAAAAAGGTGAATCAGTTCATTGGACGAGAAGTTTCCTCGTCCAGATAAACTGATGCAACTTTTTTGATTCCCTTACCTGGATTATTGAGCATGCATCAAGACACTCCTATTTACACAAACAAAGCTTTACTTTTGAGTGGAATCTACCCTAATCGGGATGTGATGCAAGCACATTTTTGTACTTATGTATTACAATTAAAAAAACAGTAGCACCTATTGTCTGTATGAGTTGGTTTTGAAAATACCATTTGCTTAAATCTCTTGAATTGCCTTCAAAAGAAATAGATATCTCGTGTTAATTCCCTTCTCAGGGACCTTTATGGGTAAGACCCCTATGTGTTCAGTATTATTATCTAAAACATTCACAAACTGAAAGAAGGCAGAGCAAAGTAAATGTTTGTGGCCTCTCTTGGGCCTGTCTACTCAGCCTTAAGGGCTTAGAGTCCCTCGAGTAGACTCCAGTGTTGTCGGGACCTTTGGCCTGCTATCACAGAGTTGTATCTGCCTGGCTTAGTTGGCCAACCCTATGTGAAAACATGGTGTGACCACAGACTGAATACTAACCTTGTAGCTCTGACTGGATCTTGCCATCTGCAGCCTTTTAGTGTGTTTGAGTGGCAGCTATTAATTGAATTGTCCCTGAAGCACAGATACCAAGCTTCAACTCTTTTCCTGATGAACAGTCTCCAGTGTGCTTCTTGTGGAGCAATTATAAGACCTGGCTCGAGTCCAACATCACTACAATCAGAATGGAGGAAAGCGGAGGCCGAGTTTATTCCAGTTGGCCCACCTTTGAGGGGATTATGGGGCCTCTTGCAGTTGTCCTGAGACTCAGACCTGGTCCCTTGGCCCAGCTGACTCCTGTAACCTAAAGGATCAGATAACCAGCCATACTCATTTCAGCCACACAAAGCTTTATCTCCAGGCTGACGTTAATTTTCCCCAGCCATTGAAAGGATGTTTACTAAGGAAGTCCATTCATCCATCCAGCCATCCATCCATCCATCCATTCTCAACCGCGTATCTAAAGTTGGGTTGCAGTCGTGCTGGAGCCTATCCTAGTGCCTATCGTTGAAAGGCTGGGAAATCCCCTGGACAAGTCACTCTTCCAATCCAGGACTTGTGCAGTTTGGGGGTTCAGTGTCTTGCTCAAAGACTGGGGATCAAACCACCCATCTTCTGATTACATGATCACCGTCCTACCTCCTTAGCTATGTTGCCCCTTTACTTACCCTTTCACCTATTTACTAAGGAAGTCAGTTGAATCAAACTTATTAAGGGCAAGTTTTATTTTCCACGTAGAGATTTTTCATGGCTTTCTGGCATGCAGCCAACACGTTCTGGTAGGTTCTTTCACTTCCCAGCTTCTTGACTACAGTATTGGTTTTTTTCAGACTCAAAATAATCCTGTTTGGATGATCCCAGTGTATTTGTATTCCCTATAGGTTTGCTGTACTCAAATGTCAGTTCATTGACTTTCAACTACAGTCATGAATGTAGGACAATTATTAACCAGGAAATTGTGACTGTTCTATAGAGTGATTGTCTCTCACTTTAGGCGTCCTTTCAAGTCATGTCAGTCAAATATAAGGACCAGATGTGGCCGAATGAAGATCCAATCATGTCATTTGACATTCAGTGCCTGAGGCCATTTCTCTTTGTCTTTTCTGTGGCATTACTTTAGTGAAGATTGTTTTTGCTGATTCCTTACTGACCTAGACTCCCATTGGTTTTGGGAAATCTTTTCACCTTGAAAATGTACAAAATTGGCTGTACTCACTGCTCTTATCTTATCTTATACAATGGGGTGGGTTAAATGCAGAGAACAAATTCCATCCGGCCTTGGTCGTGTGGCAATAAAACACGTTCCCTTATGATTCAGTTGCCTTTTGATATTGTTTATATCTTACATATAGACATTTAAAAGACTGTCTTATCAAATTACAAGCTTATAATGAAAGTAAATGAAGCTAAATTTCATAATTACTAACAAATCCCGTGTATCATCAACACATGACAGCCCAATAATACACTGCGTGCTGTGGATTTTATTTTTCATCATGCAAGCTGCTGTATTTCAGTGGTAGAGTGTGTACTTCGGGAACTGATGACCTAAAGGCAGCTGGTTCGAAGCCCCGGCAGGGCGTCATTAAAGGCATCTAGCCTTAATCCCCAAAGCTCTATCTAGTCCGTGTCCACCCCCACAATGTGGGGACTAATCGTGACATGTAAAATGGACCTCTCTGTTATACAAAGAAGAAAACTTTTTTCTTTGCAGTTATTACATTATTCTTCAATGCATCATCTAAAGCAGAGGTGTCCAAAGTGATCCAGAAAGGAACATGTGGGTGCAGGTCTTTGCTCCAACTAAGCACTTACACACCTGATTCTATTAGTTAGCCAATCACATTTGCCAAAGACCTTGATTGGTAGTCTCAAGTGTTTATCTTCTACCAATCAAGGTCCTTAGCAAAGATGATTGGTTGACTAATAGAATCAGGTGTGTAGGTGCTTAGCGGGAGCAAAGACCTGCGCCCACACGTTCCTTTCTTGATCACTTTGGACATCCCTGAAAAGAGGGACTTCCCACATATTGTGTCGCGTCCCAATAGCACCTTGTCGAATTTGGGACCAGATTGTCACTGACAAAATCACATTATCATTGAGCTTATGAAAGTTTTGCTATGTGGTTAGGGGTTTATTTTGGTGAATCATGCCAAAGTTACTGCCAAATATTGCAGTAATTATAAAGTGTTGACCAACAGAGGTGCTGCCTGTACTCTAGCTATACTCGACAAAATCAAAATTAAATCAGTGCATTCATTCACTCTCCTTACGTTTTCAGACATGCATAGAGCAGCCAAAAATTAGGGTGTTGTTTCAACATGTAAAGATAAACTCTTTCCTATCCACCACCTTATCTTTTTGACCAGTTTGTGCTTCTCTGGCAGGTCTACTCCCTAGCCTTCCCATGTGGATTCTGATTTATGTTATAATTCATAGCTCAGTGGGTAGAGCGGTCATCTGGCAATTGGAAGGTTACAGGTTTGATTCCCGCTCCAGCAGAGAGCATGTCAGGGTGTCTTTGAGCAAGACAAGGAACCCCTAACTGCTCCATAAGGGCCACATGGCTGGGTTAAATGCAGAGTTGCAAATTTCCCCCTTGGGGAACATATAAGGGAATCTAAAATAAAAAAATGGAAATAAATGAATCTTGCTGCTCTGTTTTAGACCAGCTAGAGATATTCATCTACCACAGTGATTACCTGAAATAAGCACAAATTTTGCATCAGCCGCTGATGTCATCAACTGGGCATTCGGTGATCACTTACTGGATGTAAAGTGTCTTCTCGTGGGCAGACAGAAATAAAGGTGGACAGGCAGGTAAGTGGGTCACGTGAGAGCAAACGCCTTTCCTTCCACCTGCTGCGATCCATGTTGGTGAGAAATAATAGGTGCTCGTTTCCAGTGGTGGGCTGATAGAGAGCTGTGGTAATGAAAAGCCTATTTACTGGACAGTCATCTACTGTCATTGTTATAGATGAAGCAGACCACAACGCCGGCTGACTATGAGGATAAAAAGGCTTTTCAGTGGCTCAGAGATAGAGAGAATACAAGCGACCCTGCATAAGTGTTAATCTGTTCCCAGTTTGCTCTAAACAAAAGGTACAATGATGCTCAGGAGTGAGCTGTTTTGTTTTTATGAAAGTGTGTATGCCGATAAAGATGGTGGGCTCATGATCTATTCTTGTTCTCCTTGTTTTTCAGAATGGCACTGACTATTGTTTCCTAGTACGTCAGAACTCTGAGCTCTTGAGAGCCCTCGATGAGCTGGAGAAGACTTGCACTACTTTGAGGGAAGAGAATATCCTTCTGGTAATACACTGATATAGAAACAAAGCTTAATTGAAACTACGCCAGCTGTTGAAGACCAGTTAGGTTTGGAGGACCAGATTGTGGCTTTTGTCATGATTATGTACTCCGTAAGAAATTGAATCTGCTCAATTTCTATTGCTGTATCTTGAAGGTGTTTCTACATTTTTGCTATTAAAGCTGATAGATTAGAGCTACTACAGGGCAGGGAACTTAAACATTGCCGTTATTGAATCCTTCCCCAGGGTACGGATAGCTCTTTTGAATTCCTCTTTCAAATGTGAGGTTGTGAACATTTCTGTTGACTTGCTTTGTTTGGCATTGTTATGTTGGTGCACGCTTCTGGCCATGCCAGATGTTGATATTTGTCTCCCCTGTGTGCAGCGGAAAAGCAGTGCTCCAGAGACTGAGGAGAAGGTCAGGCGGCTAAGGAGGAAGAACACAGAGTTGGCCATCCTTGCCAAGAGGCTAGAGGAAAGGGCTCGCAAACTTCAGGAGGCCAATCTTAAAGTGGTATGTTGAATAAAATACCTTTTACACATCTTTTCCATACTCACTATGCCCTAAATGATGGAATTTACTTAAATCAGATACAGCCACTATCTAAACCACACTATCACTGTAGTGAGCTCAATGGATGTTCATGTGAGCCATTGTTAGAGTGTAAACAGCCATTTGGAAAGTTAATTATTACAGAGGTTAAAGCAACACTGCAGTCTAGTTTTTTGGTTTTATTTTAGTCAAATTAACATTTTTGAAAGTTTATTCATCCACTGGGTTTTTTTCATCTAATGCACAGATATGCCATAAAGGAAACAATGTCAGTATTGTGAGTTAATTGACTAGAGCCACCTGCACATAGAACAAAAGTTCAGACATTAGGCAATATTTTTTTTTAAACCAACAGTATCCTAAAAGAAATGTTGAATATTGACTCTGCGTCTGCGTGAGTACTTGTTTTAGGAACTGTTGGCAATTTCAGACCGATACTAATATCTAGCTTTGACAAATAAATGTCTTTTAGAGCATCACTGCTTTCATTCAGACATACATTAGAAATTGTGATAGCACGTGGCAACCAGTTTTAACACACAGTGTCAATAATAAGAGCTTTATACACTATTTCTCACAAGATTTACACGGGGGTATGTAATAATATAGAATTTGTGTTCTCCCCAACTACTTGAATTTCAGTGTTGGTGACAGTTGATATTGATTTGTTTTCTCAAACATAGCCCCATATATTATGATTCATGAGGTGGTTTTATTACCATTGGAGGACAAAATATTGGACAAGTTCTTAAAGGATATAAATCCCATGATTCATTCTCATTTATTACATTTTTTTCTTTTGTTGTGAATTCTTGATTCTTGCCTGTTACATGACATTGCTGCTCTAAGTATGACTGCATATTCCCTCTGCGTTTGAAATTGACAGAAAAGGCTCCCTTGTTCCCCCAATTCAGGTCTCTGTCAAAGAGTCAGTCTAGTGAGCCAAATGTAAGACCACTCATCTCTGTCCTGGCCATTATAGTTATTGGCTGCTTCTAGATTCCCCTGCACCTGTTCTCTCAGAATGAGAGAGACCCCTCAAACTGCCCCAATCCACTGCCCTCCTGTTGCAAGGACAGAGTAGTGGTCAAACTAAACCTAGATTGTTTGTTAATGTAGTTCTAAAGGGAAAATGACAAAGAATCAATAACATTTTTAGAGTACTGTAGAGTTTCTTTGATTCTTCCTTTTCATTTATTTTTTTCTTTCTTCCATACAGTTTTACGGTTAGCTGCCTTACCACTCAGAATTAATTTCAAAGTTAAAATGGGACATACACTCATTTAAATATTGCAATTTTCTAGAATTGCATGCACCATATAGAGAAAAGTATTTGAAAGCTAAAGGAAAACAATATATAGATTAAAGTCCTGTGAGTGATTATCATAGTCTTTGGCTCTTCCCCTGTTATTGCCTTCTCTCTGAAAACTCAACACTACACTATCTGCTGTCTATTGACATGAAACTCAAGAATTTGTCCTGTACAGGTCAATTCCCCAGCACTGGTGAGGCCTGGATCTGTGGAACAGTACAAGCGTGCATTTGCTCGCCAGCGAGCTCGTGATCTTGCCCATCATGCTGACATGCTGCTGTCTAAGGACAAGGAGATTGCTGCCCTGCAACAGGAGTGCAGAGAGCTGGAGGCACGGCTTGGCACTGCTAAGGTAGTATCTGTAGTACAATGTAAATCCTATTCAAAAGGAGCCTGTTCCAATGGACAAGTTGTAGCATGCTCATTAGTTTTGATATTATTTCAGTCTCACTCTATTGAGACATAAAATGAGAAGTATCTTTCTTCAGTGGACAAATGTCCTGTTTAATATGTTTAGATTGATCTTCCCTGACCGTGTTTTCAGTCTGTGGACAGTCACCCAGCCTTATTCACTAACAATGGAAATCGTTCACAATTCCAAAGTCCTGCCCTCTGCTGGACAGTATTGGAATTGCCGATTTTAAGCCTTTTTAAGCCCCTATCAGACCACCTATGTCAATGCTGTTACGGCAGTGGATTAGGCTGCCTCTCTAAATGCCTGCCTGTAATTACTGTTGTGGTTACTGAAGAGTTGTTTTTCCTGGGTGTGAGTCTGCTTATCACTTTTGAGCCTTTGATGCAGTGGCTCAGCAGCAGAGTGCGCAATTCCAAATCGGGTGAAGTGGGTTCGATCCCACAGCGTGCCATCAGGAAAAGGGGATTTGGCTTTAATTTCCCATGCCTAGTAAATACGAGGTGTACAACAAAGGCAGTAATATGCTTTAAGTGACCGCGAGACTAGAAAAGTGCTGTATAAGAACAAGTCCATTCACCATACAGTGTTTGGAGCCATATGCAGTATGAAGAACACAGCCGAGGCTGACTGTTGTACTTAGTACTGCGGATAATAGTGTGCTTCATCATAGCCACACACTGATCATTTGAGGCTGTCTCCAAACACACTACCCCCTGAGCCACAGACAAACACGCTGCTGTGCGCCTACTCATCGCACAAATGATCAAACATGAAAACATTTTTACACAATTGTATATTAGCTTACTATTCTATTATTCATAATATAGGGTTTAAAAAGATAGACTGATTGAGGCCGAGACCTCTGATTGTCATTGTTTGTTTTTGTTTCCATGCAGGGCTCCCTTGACCCATCTGGCAGGCATGAATTTGAGAGGCTCCTGAGGGAGTCCCAAAGAGAGGTCCTGCGACTTCAGAGACAGCTGTCAGTCACCTCGTCCAGAGAGCAATATGACCCTGGCAAGGCCTCGGTTAGCCAAGAGAAGACAGACAAAATCAACCACAAAAAGAGGGAAGAGAAGGTACTGACAGAAACCCTCCCTTTGAACCCAACACGGCTATATTCTGACCCCTGGTGGTGATGAAAAGCCTCATTGAAAAGCCCAACAAGTCCAGTTTATGCATGTCAAATTAGATGAGCTCAAAGTAAAACATACTCAGATGTCACCTCTAAGTAGCATCTAGAAACTAAAGATGACAACATTTGCTATCCAGAAAATACATTTTAAACTCAACAAAACAAAAAGGCCAGATTTAGGGGCGGCATGGCTCGTTGAGTAGAGCGGTCACCTGTCGATCGGAAGGTTGCAGGTTTAACCCCCAGTCCTGCAGAGAGGGTATGTCAAGGTGTCCTTGAACAAGATACTGAACCCCTAACTACTCCCTGAATACCTCATGGCGACTGCTCCTATACAACAGGATGGGTTAAAAGTAGAGAATTGCCAATTTCCCCTTGTGGGACTCATTAGGAAATTATTATTATCCATCCATCGATTGTCGAGCACTTATCCAAAGCTGGGTCATGGGGTAAACGAAACCCATCTCAGTTCTCATTGGGGGAAAGGTGGGGATACACCCTGGAAAGGTAGACAGTCCATCACAGATAGGCTAGAGCAATTAGGGGAACAGTGTCTTGCTCAAGGACACTTCGACATGCTTCTCTGTGGGTGCTAGAATTGAACCTGCAACCTTCCGATCACCAGATGACCGCTCTACCCACTGAGCCATGCCGCCCCATAGTTGTTGTTGTTGTTGTTATTATTATTATTAATATCCATCCATCCATCCATTGTCAACCGCTTAACCGAAATCACGTCACGGGGTAACTGGAGCCTATCTCCGTTCTCATTGGGCGAGAGGCGGGGTACACCCTGTATAGGTCGCCAGTCTCTCACAGGGTAGAGCAGTTAGGGGAACAGTGTCTTGCTCAAGGACACCTCGACACGCTTCTCTGCAGGACCGGGGATCGAACCTGCAACCTTCCGATTGCCAGGCGACCGCTCTACCCACTGAGCCATGCTGCCCCTTATTATTAATATTATTATTATTATTATTATTCAGGCATGCATTTAAGCAAGCAACCTGTTCATACTGTGTGTTGATAGTGTACTTTGTTTTAGGCTAAACGGCAAACCAACATGGACCACATCATGTGTTTTCACGATAAGGGGTGGATGGTCTTGCTTTTGTACTTGGGATAATGTTGTCTGTTCATATGAAATTTGTTCAACTGTTTGTTTGGCTGTTTTGTCCCTTCTTTTTTCTAAAGCTTAGTTTGTGTTTAAATTGGCATGGATAGTGTTTTACAGCGTTATATAATGGCTTGTTGTTGGAGCTGTTACTAATCTGCCACAAGCCATAATGAGATGATTCCCCTTCTTGATCTTGGACCTGATCAAGATACAGAAGTCACATACTCTGATCCTTTCTGTGTTTAATTCTGACCCTCAGCATTTAATTATTAGGAACAGCTCCCACTCTTTTTTCCTTCAATGTATATTTTGAGTAAGGCAGAAGTCTCAAAATGGAGAGACGCCACATATACTTCACCAATACTAAACAAGCCAAATGGCTTTCATTAAACCTTGAGAGTCATAGCAAAGTCTGCTAGAAGTGAAAAATGCCATCCCTTGTTTGATATTCTCTTTTCAATCTTCACTTGTTTTGATATAGAAGTATATTTAAAGGTCATCTTATTGTTATTTTTTGGGAAACTTGAGGGTCAAAGTTTTGAGTTAGATTCAATACTCCCCCTGAAGCTTAAATGAGAATGCTGGCTGTGGTAATCTGCCATTTGTGGGACACACGCACACACATGCACTCACAGTGATGCGAATACGCCCAGAATGGGGCCATGTTGTGTGAACTCTAATCCCCTCTAACAACAGAATGGTACAGTCCAGTAATCCGCTCTCTGTTGCTGTGGTAGCGGTGTGAGGGTTTTGGATGGTAGGTAAGACTCCAGCCGCACCAAAGACTTCTTTAGCTTGCCCTGCTCTGGATAACTAGCAGGCCAAGCGAAGCCTTGATATTGCCACAGATCACAGGAAAGGGGTAGGTTATTCTTTCATGTTTCTGTGTTGATGCCACTATTCCAACAGAGTCCTGAATGGTCACTATCGGGGGAGTAACTTATTTTGAGATTCAACACCAGGTACTTATAGATGTCATTAGAAACACAGCTAAAGAATTAGCTCATAGCAATTGGTTTTATATTGATTACACATGTCGATTAACTGTTTCTTCTAGAAAAGTTTCTACGTTTATTTATATCCTGTCCACATTCTATTTTCTGTTAATATGCCCTGTGATACAATCCCAGTCTGAGCAATGTGAAATTCTCCTTTAAGGTCTTGCAGCCTTATGAAGTGACTAGTACATAATGCATTTGTCTCTTTTCTAGGATAGAGTATGTAAGTACATGATATGCATGAGGCCTAGTCAAGGGCAGACTGTCAGAAACCCTGTTTTATAATAGTCACATTTTGGACCTCCCGGATGTAGAATTTAGGCAGCCTGTGCTGATTTAGCATCTTGGTGGTAGAGCCTTTGATTGGTGGACTTCGATATACTCCATGTTAAGAGAGAAAATCAACGGCCAGGCCAATCCATTAAGGTGCTTTTAAAAGAAGTGATCCAGTTACCCGTTTCAGTTGTCTGCAGGGATTACACCAATGTGCTTATGGCATTCAGGGCCTACTGAATGGATCTGACCCTGCTTTAGTATGCATGGGCCCAGTCTTTACTTTATATGCACTGACCACATCAATGTGAAGAGTATAAAAGTCTAGACACAATATTAAGTGTTTGCAATTAGAGATGAGCTGTGGTGTTTAGATCTAAGCGAAGATCACGTCTGCCAAAAGCACTTTTTATGGGACCTTGTCTCAAGTTAAATTTGACGTGTAATTCCCAGATCTTTTGGGGGTTATTGAGTCACTGAGTCACTGAGATCTAAGGCATCATGAGTGAATAGGGACTTTTGCATGCCCTTGATAGCCTCCTCATGCCTCAGAGAGGTTAACAAAACCCTGAAGGAACAACTGAAGATCACGTCACAATAAGTTTACCGTATGTCCATCAGTTGTGCATGCCATTAGATATTCCTTCGAAGATAATCTTTAGTCTGGCTATGATTTGCAACTGTTAACCTATAGCGATATGATAATGTGCCAAATTTATCTTTTTGATGACAGCAAGTAGCTTTTGTCCATCGAATTGATTTTCTTTGATGATTAACGCTACTCATAATCATTATGGCTACGTTAGACTAACTGATAGCTCTGAATCACAAAACATAAAGTGCAATGGCAATAGGATTGTTTTAATGTTTTGAGACAATGCTTTTGTAGCACAATTTACATGCCTTACTCTGCTTTGAATTTGGTAGAGGTGCTATGGATGAATAATAGGGTTAGTATGAAATACATTCAATATTTTTTGGCCAGTGTTGGTGATGGCATCATCCACACTTTAAAAGTAATGATATCAGTAAATGCCAAAATCGGGATGTCGCATCATAGTCCTTAAAACCACCTTTTGATGGTAAAAAAGCAGGTGATTGTACTTAAATGCCTACATTATAAGGCTTCAACAAGGATCAGGAGAGGAGGTCAAGTATGACTTGTCAAAAAGGATCTAATCTCGGATTCCAGTTCAAAAAATTAACCCTTGATTAACCTCATAAGGCGTTAACATTAGTGAAATCAAACCCCGGATATTAAAGTCATCTAGGACATGTCTCACGGGAAAAGAACCTTTTCTTTGCAACGGGGTGCTTATATTTTATTGATGCATGCTCAATAATCCAGGTAAGGAAATCAAGAAATGTGAATTAGTTCATATGGATGACAAAGAAGCTTTGCTTCTCCAAATGATCTGACTCAACTTTTTTGTGACTTGGGTTTTTATTGTAGGTAAATTTGAACCATGACATGAACATTTACAGTATATTTCTGACTTTTTTGCATGTGTGTTTTGGATCCAATCTCTCAACTTTTCTAAAATGTAAACTAAAATCCCATTAACATGAACGCTATGCAATAAATGTGTGTGTGCATGTGTGCGTAGATGACTCGGCAGATAGTTAACCATTGGCCATTACTGTTATCAGAACTGTGATCGATTATTTAGTATGCCTTGTTATTCAACTCTCTTTTCCACGAGTCCATCTGAAAACAAAGACTTTTTTGCGACAGCGCACACAATACATGGCCCTTCAGTTTTTCAGTTACCATTATGCATTCTTAGCAATAATAAGGTTGACTGAAGTAACCTCACTGCTCATTATAGTATGCACATATCTGCGGCTGTTGTAGGATACTAGTACTTCACCCACCCACCAGGAGAGACTCATGTCCCCGACTAAACCCTCGAGACTATGCCACATACACAGGCTACCCACAAGGCTCCCTTCCCTAATATAGGTGGTAAGGAACATAGGTACTGTGGGTGTGCCAACTTGTTAAAAAAACGTAGTAACTATATTAATGCATATGATTATTGAGTGTTGGATAGGCCAAGAGAGACAGGAGTGTAGGAAGTATTCGGATCTTTTACTAAGTACTGATACCAGTGTAAAAATAGTTTTGTTACAAGTAAATGTCGGCCAACAAAAGATGGTTTCATATGCATGCTAGCCATTGACTGCACATCCAGTGGTAATGGGTGCTATCCACAGAGGATTGGGGAATAGTTGCAATCAGAGCATTGTAAGATGATGACCCAAGCTACACCTGGTCGGTAGGGTTTACTGAAGATACATAAACAGGAGGTGCCTTTATGATCCATTGTATGCAAGATTAACTTGGTCATGTACAACCTCTCTCTGGCCGCTGTTCTCAAGCTGTTGGCAGGTAGATATGAACATATTCTTAACACTATGGACTTTGTGAATAAGGTGAGGGACGTCAACATGGAGGGTGACGAAACGATGGTCTTTTAGGATGTTGCGTCTCTCTTCCTGTGCATCCCTGTTGATGAGGCCGTGGAGGAGGTCCATTTGAAATTACAGTCCAACCCCACCCTCAGTGAGAAGACCACACACTGACCAAGTGTGTCTGCTCCTGAGTCTGTCTCTCCAGTCCACATACTTCACATACACGGGGCAATATGATAGGCAGAATCATGGGTGTGCCGTTGGTTCCCCAGTTTCACCTGAAGTGGTCAAACTGTATGTGGAGGAAGTAGAAAAGAGGGCTCTGACTTCATATCCAGGGACATCCCCTTGCCACCAGTTCAGATTTGTGGATGATAAATGGGTTGAGATTGAATATCAGGAATTACCACATTTCACGGACCACATTAATTTGGTGAACAACCACATCAAGTTCCTCAGGGAGACATGTAAAAGACGACGAGTCAGCCTTCTTAGATTGTGAAGTTAAAATTGGTGATGTGGGACTTTTGATTGATGGCATTGCTCAGTAGGTAGAGCAGTCATCCGGCGATCGGAAGGTCGCAGGTTTGATCCCCTCACCTGCAGAGTAGTGTGTTGATGTGTCCTTGAGCAATACACTGTTCCCTTAATTGCTCGGCCCTCTGATGGACTGGCGACCCTTCAGGGGTGTGTCCCCACTTTTTGACCAATGAGAACGGAGATAGGCTCCAGTTCCCCTGTGACCCTACTTTGGATAAGCGGTTGACGATGGGTGGATGGATGGATGGATGGATGAATGTGTGGATGGATGGATGGATGGATGGTTGGATGGATGGTGGGATGCATGATGGATGGATGAATAGATGGAGGGATGGATGGATGGATGGA
>OMLC01037144.1:6698-32212 GCA_900302585.1 Regalecus glesne
CAACTTGGGGGGGGGGGGGGGGCAGCGTTGTCTGTGGTGCTTGCCTCTGCTTGCTGTCTATGTGGATATGCAAAGTGCTTCTGGGTGACACTGCTACAGTCAAAACATTTACATCAACATGATGCTCCTCCTTCAAAACTACAGCCTTTTTGCTCCTGGAAGCAAACCGAAGATTAGCATGGCCGACTTGCTCTCGTAGAGCCAACAAAAATCTCTGCCATTATCGCACTGGGCTCCAGCGGGGCTATCCAAAATCAGTGATGGATGGAGGTGGCATCTCAGAGGACACCATTCTTCCTGAAAACCACTTGTGATAAAACACTGAACACTCGATAATAAGTACTAATCAAGCTTGCCTGATCGCACAACTAGTGCTGATAAAGTATACAGGGGGAATTTAAAAAAAAAGAAAGAAGAAAAACTCTAAATCTAATGGATTTTTTTCTTTAAAAGAGACCAGTGAGGGAAAATCAATCACTGTCATTCACTATGGGACTGTCTCTTGGAGCTATTATCTCCGTTTCAGCTATTCAAGCTACTGCAGTTTGTCCTCTGCTAGGTAACCAATGGTTGCGGTCAGCGTCTGCTCTTTGACATTCCCGAGAGATGTTAGCCATGTTGCCTCTCTCTAGCTTCACCTGCAAATATTAGCTTTGACTAAGGCCGAGGCAAGGAATGGGGATTGGTTTCTTCCACTTGAAGAAAATGATTTTGGTTGAAATGGGAAGCCAAGATGTGGGGAAATGAATCTATAACAAACATCCATGAAATAAATTATTCATCAACGGAAACACAATGTGATCACTTGCACCCGTATGTCTGCAACATGAGGGCCTTTTTTATAAAAAATAAAAATACCACATTTCATTGCCATTAAAAGATTGGGTTCAGAATTCTATAACACAACAGCGTTTTGTTGAAATGTGGTGCATGTTTGTGGCCTATAAGACACTGAAAGGCTTTTTTTTTTAAAATTTCCAATACACGTCAGTCTGCGATTACACATGAGCCCTCAGATCAGCGTGTGTTTTGTGCGAGGATGATTGTAAAATTGTTTGCATTTGCTTGTGTGTGTGTGCGTGTCTGTGTGTGTATGCATGTGTCTGTACGCACGCACGCACGCAGTGGGGAAAATAAGTATTTCACCCCCTGCTGATTTTATGACTTTGCTTCCTTGCAAAGAAATGAACAGTCTATACATTTCGTGCTAGGCTCATCTGAACTGTGAGAGGCAAAATATTTTAAAAATTCACAGAAAATCACAGCATATGTATTTTCCATAAACATTTATTTGTGTTTTATTGAGGACAATATTTTTTCACCCACAGACTGGTTACGTGACCAGGAGGTACACAGATTAGTCCTCATATTTAATTGGTACTCCTAATTAAGTACTTGTTACCTGTATAAAAGACAACAGTCCACAAAAATCAATCAATTCATCAGATTCCAGCCTCTCCACACTGGGCAAGACTAAATAATCTAAGGACATCTGGGATAAAATTGTAGCCCTGCACGAGACTGGAATGGGCTACAAGACCATTGGCAGCAGCTTGGTGAGAGGGAGTCAACTGTTGGAGCGATAATTAGAAAATGGAAGAAACGGCCATTGACCATCAATCTCCCTCGGTCTGGGGCTTCACGCAAGATCTCACCTTGTGGAGTGAACCTGATCATGAGAAAGGTGTGGGAACAACCCAGAACCACATGACAGGACATTTTTGAAGATCTTAAGGCAGCTGGGGCCACAGTCATCAAAATGACCATTGGTAACACACTACGCCATAATGGATTGAAATGTTGTAGTGCCCGCAAGGTCCCCCTGCTCAAGATGGCACATGTCCAGGCCCGGCTGAAGTTTGCAAATAAGTACCTAGATGATTCAGAGGAGGCTTGGGAGACAGTGCTGCAGTCAGATGAGACTAAAATCGATCTCTTTGGCATCAACTCGACTTGCTGTGTTTAGAGGAAGAAAAAAGCTGACTTGGACCCCAAGAACACCATCCCCACCATCAAGCATGGTGGTGAAAGCATTATGCTTTGGGGCTGTTTCTCTGCTAAGGGAACAGGAAGACTCCACTGGATCGCGGGAAGGATGAATGGGGCCATGTACCAGAAAATCTTGGGTGAGAACCTACTTCTCTCATTCAGGACATTAAAAATGGGTCGTGGATAGGTGTTCCAACATTACAATGACCCAAAATATTCAACTAAGGCAACAAAGCAGTGGCTCAAGTTGAAAGAAATTGAGATCATGGAGTGGCCTAGTTGGTCTCCGGACCTTAAACCTATAGAGAATCTATGGAGGGAGCTGAAGCCTCAAGATGCTAAACAACAACTTACAAACCTTAAGGATTTGGAGAGGATCTGCAAAGAGGAATGGGCTAAAATCCGTCCTAGGATCTGCGCAAACTTAGTGGCCAACCGCAAGAAACTTTTGACCGCTATGCTTACCAACAAAGGTTTCTCCACCAAGTACTGAGTCATCTTTTACTAGGGGAGGAAATACTTATTTTCCTCAATAAAACACAAATAAATGTTAAAAATGCATATACTGGGATTTTCTAACATATATATTCGGTCTCTCACTGTAAGATAAACCTACGGGGCCTCCGGTGGCATAGGGAGTTAAGGCACCTATGATCAGTGTATCTCTGCGTCATGCAGTTGGTGTTTGAATCCCGGCTGTGCCGTTTCCAACCACAGCCAGAGGTCCAAAGTTAGTGGGTTATAATTGGCCTCACATGGGTTGAGGGGTTTAGGTTGTATTCTGTATTCTACAAAGTATTCTGGGTGCAGTAGTGTCCCTCTCTAGGTCGCCCGGGACCTCGTGGTGAAGGGAACAGAAAGTACTCGGCTTCATTCTCCTCCGACGGCCAAGCACTGTGCTTTCCTCACAAGAGCGTGATGTGCGAAATGTCGAGGGCTAGTTGTCATGTGACTCTGAGGACTCGTGGCCTCCTCCTTCCTGTCGACACTCTAGAAGGGCATTAAAGTGACTCACCCAGCAGTAGGCAACTCAGAGAATTCGGATGGAAAAACAACAGGGATAAAATTTAGAGTAAACCTTTTTTTTTAAGAAAAAAAAAGATGATGAACCTACCATGAAAAGTATAGATCTTTCATTTATTTGTAAGGGGGCAAAGCCACAAAATCAGCAGGGGGTGAAATACTTATTTTTCCTACTTATGAGTGTATATGCATGTGCATTTGTCAGAAGAATTCAAATATGATAAGCAGATATATACTGTAGGTTTATGTGAATAGACAGGGAGTTGTCCTTGAAGCTGCCAACTGTCAGTTCAACACAGCAATAAAAATTACAGGGCAAGACATACAGAAAGAAAATGTTAGTGTGTGTGTATACGAGTATGAGTGTGTGCGTGCGTGCGTGCATGCATGCGTGCATGTTTTCGGTTAATCGGGCTGACTTGCACTGAACAGATTGTTTTATTGGTATGCTCTGTCGGACCTCCACTCTTTACCTCTGTGTAGCATCTATTATCAGCCCATTTCCCTGCCTGTACAATTTACCGAGAACCAATCTATAAGACACTTCCAAAGAATTTCCACCTTCGTTGTTGCATCAATTCCAATTACTATGTTGTGATTGCTGTAGTCAATGTCAGCGAGTTGATGATGCTAAGGGACCAAGATCAGCAACTTTGGGGTGGTATTTTTTCTCAAGCATTTACACGCTACAACTGACCCTATGAGCAGAAAATCTAAAATCCTTTTATTTCTCTTGCCAAAAGGGATCTTTTCTAAAAACTACAAATGCTGATTGCATACACATTTCAGATGTATCCCATCATAAAACACAGATTTCAGACTTCTGATTCAGGAAGCAGAAGCACTCAATGCACTTAACTCAACCATCATGACCTGAACGCAGTTAACTTTCTGTTCTCCAGCTGCAAACACAAGCAGGGAAACTGATCACACACACCAGTCAGCACCTCTTCTCATAGAGGAATCATTCTTGGCATGATGGTGGAAGGTACATGGCAGAAATCCTTGTGAGTGATGAGAATGATCCTCACTTGGTCACAGTCTACATCATCCTGGAGATTTGAGCTAATGCTTGGTATGTTTGTGCTCGTACTTTAGCATCATTTGTTCTGAGTAATCTGCATAACTCATTACTTCTCTCTTCTCCTTTCTCTCTGTGTGAATGCTGTGTTTGAGTCTGTCTCTTGTGTACATTAAGTCTATTCTCTCTACTGCTGGTTTTGTGGTACAGGGTTCAGCCAGCTCTTGACTGCATCTGTAAGGTTGCTTTACTCTTGGCATTGTTCTTAGCCCTCAATTAAAGAAAAAAAAAGATCTTGGTCCAAGGGTCCTCAACCACTATTGACCAATTGCCACCCTTCTTGTCTTTTCCGAAATACTTGAAAAATCATAAATAATAGACAGTAGAAAATGTTAGTCATAGTCGGTGAAATTAAGATATAATACTGAAACAAGATAACAAAACCATATGGATTCATTAAATACATGAGACATGATGAAGAGAATGGCAAGCAATGTCCAGGGTTACCTTTGATGATACCAGATTCACTCCATGTACTTTGAAGTCTCTCCTTCAATTATAGATCTAAATACATTTAACATTGCTTTGCTACAACTCATATATTAACTATATGTCTCCTTTTCTACCTCACTCTGGTTATACACAATAATTATGTCACTCGTCTGTACGCTGTGTATTTGACACCTATTGTATATCCGTCTGTCCTGGATCCCTCATCTGTTGCTCATCCTATGTGTTCACCCTTTTTTCTGATGAGTTTTTTTTTAATGGAGTTTTTCCTCATCCGAGTCGAAGCTGCAAGCTTATTGCTCTGATTGTAAAACTCTTTGGGACAAATGTTTTGAACTATTTGGGAATAATTTGGGGAAATAAAAGCAAACTTGACATGGATAAACTATGTGAGGACATCACACTGGAGTCAATGCAGAGGGGTTTGCTTATCCCGACAACTGTCCAGGCATCAGATGGGACTGGAATACATTTTTGTGGCCCGATCCATCCCAGATATGGGATGCTGAGGAAGATAATGTGGTAAGTATGTTTCTCCCCTTGTACCATATGTACTGGGGTTCTTTCTGTTGGTTTCTTATTCTACATTGTTGTTTACAGGACTGTACTTGCGAAGGACAGTATAGCCTTTGGCAATATTAATCAGGGTAAATTAATTGATAGAATAAATTGTAATTTTGATGTCTCTGGCTTAGCTCTCTCTTGGCTTAAGTCATACCCATCTGGGAGAAAATCACGTGTCTGTTACAATGATATTACATCAAACTTCTCTGATGTTAAATATGGTAGAGCCAAGTGGTTGGTTCTTGGACCTTTACTCTTCTCATTATATTTCACCTCTTGGCCAAATTATATGTAGTCGTGGAATTAATTCCCATTGCTATGCAGATGATACTCGGCTGTATGTGCCTATAAAAGGCAAATGATCCTACTCAACTGACTAGTATGGCGGCCTGCTTTTGCTTCTGTGAAAAATTGGATGTCACTAAATGCTCTGCTTTTTAATTCCGATAAGACTGAGATGTTGGTCATTGGCCCTGCTAAACACTTTCCCCACTTTGATCAAGTATTAATAACAATCAATAATTCAGTGATTTTACAAAGCGAAGCAGCCAAAAATCTCGGTGTTACATTTTATCCCATCCTTTCCCTTGATAAGCACATTAAAGAAATCACCAAGACTACCTTTTTTCACTTGTATAACATTGCTAAGGTTCGATCCCGTCTATCCATGGCTGACGCAGAGACTCGATACATAGATTTGGTACATCCAGACGTGATTACTGTAATGTTCTCTTCTCCAGCCTGCCACATAATAGCACTAGAAAGTCTTCAGAGGACTCAAAATGCTGCTGCCAGAATTCTAATTAAAACTAGAAAAATTGACCACATCAATTCTTGCCTCACTTCACTGGCTTCCTATAAACATTAGTTCCGATTTTCAAGGTGCTTTTGCTAACTTTTAAAATTCTAAATGAGCCTCATACCCGTCTGATCTCCTTAAACTGTACATTCATCTCACGCTCTCCACTCTCAAAATACAAACCTCCTCTATATGCCCAAAATTAAAAGAAAGTCAGCCCGTGACAGGGCTTTATTCTTTTCAGGCCAGCTTCTTATAGAAAAACCTGCCTGCCGCCATCAGACAATCATGATCTATGTAATCCTTTAAATCTCAATTCAAGACTCATCTTTTCAACCTTAACTTACAAATGGTGACATGACATTATGTGATTCGCCACCTGTATTGCATGGTGAGTGGGTTTCTGTCTAAATGAGTTTACCAAGTACTGTTCTCTGCCGACGACATTTGTAGTTAGAGCGTATGGTATTGACTAAGGTAAACTATCCCCTCACGAGTTTCTCTTGCTAAATTACTGTCTCTTTTGTCCCTCTTTTTCTATGCATGTGACCTGTGAGGAACCTAGGAGAAGTGTAATCAGTAATACGATGGTGCCTGGATTGTTGCTACTGCAGCCTCTTTAAAGATCATCATCCATCTGTTCATTTGTCCACATTCTACATATAATGAGACTTAGCATAGTAGCTTAATTTGGCATGTTTGCATTCCAGATGATCATTAATTAGCACTGTCACTAATGAGAAGATTATCATTATTATTACTTTATCTCTTGTAATTTCATCATCATTATTTTAGCCTCTTACTGTTCTATGTTGTAAATTGCGTTTCATTCTGTGTACACAACATCCATTGCACAGCTATCCATCTTGGGAGAGAGAGATCCCTCATCTTATCATCCCTGAGGTTTATTCCTATTTTTCTCCTTTTCTCATACAATCCAAGGGTCTAAGGACAGGATGTTGTGTTAATGTTAAGTCCACTGAAGCATTTTTTAAAATTTTGATAATAGGCTATATGAATAAAATTGACTTTACTAGATGAAATCCTCTCCCTCTGGAACAAGAAAACTTCTCTCTCCATCAAACATGCTTTTTCTTCACTTGTCAACCTACTTAAGGTCTGCACATGCTAGCACTAAAAGTCTTCAGATGGTTCAAAATGCCAGTGCCAGAATTCTAACTAAAATCAGAAATGATTGCCTCCCTTCATTGGCTTCCTATAAATATGAGATCTGATTTCAATGTGCTTTCACAAAACAATAATGGGCTCGCCCTATCATACCCGTCTGATCTCCTTATACTGTACATTCCATCTCCTACCTCAACTCTCAAAGTACAGGACTCCCCTGAGGGCCTTAAGTTAAAAGAAAGTCACCTGCTGCAGGGCCTTTTCTTTTCAGGCAAGGCCTCATTCTTGTGGAATATCATGCCTGCTGTCATCAGACAATCACACTGTCTTGATTCCTTTAAACCTCAACTTAAGACTCATCTTTTTGCCTTAACTTACAAATAGTGATTTTACATTATGTGCTTCATAATATGTACCCCATGACGAGTGGGTTTCTGTCTCAATGAGTTTACCAAGTACTTGTTCTCTGCCAATGACATTATGTAGTCAGAGCATGTGGTGTTGACTAATGTAAACTGTGCTCTCATCTATTTTCTCTTACTGAATGAATGTCCCTGAATGTTTCCTTTTTTCTCTTTTTCCATTCATGTGACCATGGAAAAACCTGGGAGACATGTAATCAGTGCTGTTGTTATCTACTGCTATTCCACCTCTTTAAGGATCCTTATCCATTTGTTCATTTGTCCACATTAGACATATGATGAATCTTGGCCTAGTGGCTTCATCTCATGTGTTTGCATTTTAGATGCTCGTTGATTAGTACCTTCACTATGAAGGAGGTTATCATTATTATTACTGTTTTACCTTTTCTAATTAGATTACAACACTTGCCAGTCTGTGACAGGGGGTGTGGCTTATCTAAATGAGATGCAAATAGGCACAATTGTGCTCCCCAGGCAGGAGAGAGAGGTGACAACTACAAATCTTTAGGAGCCTTTTAAGCCTTTCAGCTTTTTAGATGTGTCTACTTTCAAATGGGCACAACTTCTTCAAATATTATCAGATTTGTATGTTACACATCATTGGAAAGCTTAGAAACTATTTTCAGAATCTGTAAATAACTCAAAATGCCCCCAGGACAACTTGTGACTCCGGATTTTATGTTCGGTCACAAATGTGAGTTTACAGGTTTAATGAAGAGAGGATGTATTGGGCAATGGGAATAAATGATGGAAGTGAGAGTGAAAAATGAATGTGGAGGTCATGTGATTCAACTGGTCTGGGACATATTAACAAAGAGTGGCTGGGGAGAAAAAGACTCAGGTTGGGGGTTCCTTCTCAAGAGATGACTATCCCGAGTAGATGATAGACCCCCAAAAAGTTTATTTAGATGAAACCCAGGTGAGCACAGGCTTGATAAAGGCTATTGAATATTACAAATGTAAGAAAAACATGCCTGAGATGACCAGTGACTGAAAACTTGAATTGATTGATTGATTGAAACTTTGACCATATGCAGCAAATATACCCTGCATCACCCCCAGGACTGAAAGACATGCCAACTTCTCTACCTCAGGATAAAACTGTTCCAACTACTAAACTAGAATCACCGATCATAGTACAGGTAGATACGAGGGCAGGGGACAGGACAAGCACAGTGGTAGCCAGAGTGGATACTTCATCTTAAGTAACTTAAAAACCACACTGGAGAAGATCTAAGGGTAGGAAGAGAGCTCCAGAGCACTTGAAACATTAGAGTGAGTTCCCCAGCCACAGATCTTGTGACTCACTGGGATGGAGACAGTCTACTTAAAAACCCTACTTGAGTTCTATCGTCTTAAAGAAAACATGTTAATTTTAACATGTTAAACGGGAGCATCTGAACTAGCTTTATCAGAGGGGAGGGGATATAGTGGGCTGTTATTAAGATTTGTTTAATAGATGGCACAACTATCCAGATATATGTTGACATTGCCCTCATGGAAGAGCGCAAGATGAGAGGAGTCATCATAAATGTGCTCTGTTACTATGGAGTTATCAGAGATTTAATAAAACACTCATTAACATCTAACCTCAAGTCTCATGTGAGGTGTCTCTCAAGTTATCACGAATAGATCGTCACCTGAACTGGATGGGTTGATTTGCTGTGTGGGATCCAGTTTTTTTGTTAGAATAATCATATCTATTAATTTTAGTCTTTATTGACATATTTATTAACAAGTGCCAGGAAAAAGCATGGTTTATCAGAGAGAATGGAGCCAAAAAGTGCTGTTGGATGGGTCAACCACGTAAAAGTAGGCTTGCTGGGTGGTTAGAGGAGTGGTTGAGACATGGCCCTGCTCCTGAATCTTAATTAACTAGTTAACTTCATTTAACAACCGTGAGGTCAAAGTGATTCAGTCACCAATCTGTTGGCCATCTAAAGGCCCATTTTTACAATTAGTCTCTACATTGTAGGAGTGGACATGAGCTTTGATGGAGCTTGGTGGAAGAAGTCCAGATGACCTTCCTGATGCCCTGTGGTGGGTTTTGAATCTGCAACATCTGGCTTGTGAGTTCCTGAAGTGCACAGTAGAGCACGTGCTTTTGGCACTCATTCAGTCACCAATATGATCAACAAATAGTAAAGTGGAGTAAATTTTATGTATATCGCACTTTTAAAAACACACTGTCACAAAGTACTTTACATACAATCGTGAAAAATGAGACCAAACGATGACAAATAAAATGCAAATTAAACAAGACACATGAGGAACGAGACCAAGCTAAAACCAACCACAAGACTATGCAAAGGCTTGCTTAAAAAGATGGGGGTTTAGAAACTGCTTAAAACAGTCCACTAATTCTGCAGATCTAATGGATTTGGGAAGATCATTCCAGAGATTTGGGGCTAAAACTGCAAAGGCACAGTCATCCTTTGGTTTGCAGTTGGACTGAGGGATGGACACAAGACCAAAGTTTGAGATGAGATGAATAAAATAAATCAATCAAATACATCATCAATCAGTGACAAAAACTACAAGTTTATCTATCTGGACAGTTTAGTTCAGTGTCAGACTTGATGTCAGAAAGGCAGAGGAAAAAACGGGAAAAATGTGAAGCTAAATTAATTTGTATGCATGTACGATGCATACACATATGGACATGCACTCAGACACACTGTTCTCCTTGCTTGATTCTCCCCATGAGGGATTTGTCCTCATTACCCTGCTTGTTAATCCTAATAGACCTTCTTCAGAGCATCCATTTGACATGAAATAGTGGGTAAACACAGGTGTTACTAATGACATTAATGACGGTTCTATTCTATTTAGGCAAAGAGTCTTAATTAATGTGATTAGTAACGCGTTTACCTCCTCTGTCCTATCAAAACGGCTGTTGTAAAAAGGCACTTGTAATCACAGGGGATCTCAAGGCAGAACGCACGCACACACACACACACACACGCACACACACCTTTGTCTATAGAGATATAATACAGAGGACTGATCATTTTATGGCCACTAACTGGCCACCAATTCACTGGGAGTGTATTGAAAAGTGGACCACATTATAACACTTGGACTGTAAATGGGTACGTGTGTGTGTGTGTGTGTGTGTGTGTGTGTGTGTGTGTGTGTGTGTGTGTGTGTGTGTGTGTGTGTGTGTGTGTGTGTGTGTGTGTGTGTGGGTTTTCATTTTCCAAACAGAGCTCTTTCTGAATTCAGCTCTGGAACGATGCCATGCCCCCATGTCTGAGTGTGGTGTTGTGCAGAGATGGACTCACCTCATAGTGAGCCGTCCGCTGGGACTCGGAGATGAGCTGGGCGTTGCAGATGTTACAGTAGCTCTTTGTAAACAATCCTCCCTCCACAATTCCTCCGGACTTCATCTTCATCTGAGACTGAACACACACACACACAATTTCATATGAAAACCGTGATTACAACAGAAGAGAACAGAATATTATAAACCTTGCAAACCTGTTCTAAAGGTTTGATGTGTAACATTTCCACTTTACTGAGGCAAAATACCAAACATCAGCACAGGTGACTGATTGGTAGGAACTGAAACAATATCAATGATGCATTCATAGACACATTAGCAGAGCCTGTGTTCTGTCGATATGTGTAACCTATTGAGATGTACTAATTAGCTGTTCTGGGCATGGTTAGGCACTGTTAGGGTTAGACGGCTATCCACTCATGGTATGTTCATATTTTCTCAACAGCCAGGATAAATTGTCAGAACACTGCTGGAGCCTTTTACCATAAATTCAAATAAATTTGCTATAACAAATGTACGTACATCCCCACAAAGCACTTGTATTTTAAGAATGGCGGTTTTCTCTGTCTCGCTGGCTTGGTTGGTCACGATAATCCTGCCCCCAGACGCTGATGCACCCCCTGATGTACATGGTGCTCTGGTCTGGTCGAGCTATGATGTGGTGCCAGCTCTAGCACCAGCTTTCCTAGCCAAGAACCAGTTCTTGGCTGTCGAAATGCCAAGAACTGGTTCAAGATTAGGCTCTGGCTCTGAACTGGCCCTGGAACTGTCTTGGTCAAAATGGGGCAACTGAGGACTTTCCCAGAGTTGAGAACACCTCAGCTGTGGTGGGTAAAGCATACAAATGATTTTCTTTTCTGAGGAGGCTAAGGAGAGCCAACCTCCCCCAAAAGCTACTTGTCAACTTTTTTTTTAAAAACATTTTTGCCTCTTTCCCCCCACCCGAATTCTGCAAGTTGCCTTTTGCTGGATGCATCGCTTTCGATGCCCCTCTAGGGCGTCGACCAGAAGGAGGAGGCAGTATCATGTGTCTCCTCCAAGCCACATGACGGCTAGCCCTCACTAGTCCACACATCACGGTCTCGTGGGGAAAACAGTGGTTGACCTTTGGAGGAGAACAAAGCAGAGTACTTTCCCTTCACTTAACTGCAAATGTCCGCACGACCCAGAGGGGGACACTAGCGAACCTAAAATCCTTTATCCAACTTAACCCTTATACCCATGTGAGGCTTAGCCAATTATACCCCACTAACTGTGGTCAACTTTTATATAGATGCACCATACAGAGCATCCCAACAAATTGCTGGACAAACTGGTACAGCAGTTCCACCTATGGTGACAAAAAAGCCCTCCAGCATGTTGTAGAAACAGCACAGGAAGTTGTTGGCATTGAACCGTCATCACTAGAACATCTTCACAGCATTCACTGTGCGAGGAGAGATAAAAAGATCATGACAGACCCCGGACACCATCCGTTTCAGCTCCTCCCATCAGGTGTAGGGAGGAGCTGCTGCTATTGATCTGAAGCAGCTCGGGAGCTGCTTCAGATCAATCTCCACACAAACAGACTGAAGAACAGATTTTCCAAAAGCTTTGATGCTAATGATCTCAGACATCGCAGTCTAATGAGAATGAGGTGCAACTATTGATTATGTGCAACAATTGCGATATTTACCAACATGTCAATTTGACCCAATCCATTTGCCCAATGCATGTACCCTTACTGTATTTTTGCACCACATAGTTTGTATTTATAGTTTATCACTGACTGTACTTTATTACATTACAGGTATTTCGTAGACGCTCTTATCCAGAGCGACATACATCAAATGAGCAGTTAGGGGTTCAGTGTCTCGCTCAAGGACACCTCGACACACATCTCTGCAGGACTTGGGATTGATCCTGGAACCTTCCCATTGCCAGACAACCGCCCAACCCACTGAGCCATGCCGCCCCTTTATATTGCTTGAAGTTTGTATTTATTGCTTACTGTATTTTCATTGCTGATATTTTATATTTCAATAGATCTTCTTTTTATTTTCTGTATACACTATTTGACGCTAACAAGTGCAAGTTCATTGTGCTTGCACAAGGACTATAATTTTCTTCAATCTAGAAGGGAAAATGCCCTGAAAGTCAGCCTCGAGCCACTGAATGTACCTTCCAAGGTTCGAGACTGTTCAAGCTCTCCTTGTAGCCCTACATTGGGTGTCTTTTCCAGCCACAGTCCATTATGACCCACTGCAGTAACCCAGCCATAGTAGAGCCTTTCTTCTTCACTTTCGAAAGTGATTCTGTGTAGATTACACTTTTTGCACACTGCTTCGGGTGTTCCTGTGCACTCAGGAAAACTACATCTTCCCTTCGTGTCAAAGATTATTTTCCAATGTGAGTCACTATCAAAGTGGACATTCTGGTTACGCATGAGCTGTGAGCTCCTACTTCCCTCTCCACTTATTGCAAGAAAAAACTGAATTTCTAAACCTGTGAAATAAATAAACTTTATAAAACCTGACAAAAGGCTTCTCTACACATTTATGCATATTTTTATTCATATTTCAATTGATCTGATGTGTTCAAAACTTAATCGTATAGAGGTTCTGTCTAGGACACTGGAGGTAAACTGAAGATGTCACCGGTATAAGTGATGAAACATTTACTTCAATAAAATGTGTCCAAACGATCTGAAAGTGCAAGTGTTTTAATAATAATAATAATTATTATTATTATTCCCTTATCAGTCTCACAAGGGGAGATTCGCAATTCTCTGCATTTGGCCTATCCTACCATATAGGAGCACTGGGCAGCCACCATGTGGCACCTGGGGAGCCACATGGGTTCATTTTCTTACTCAAGGACATATTGGCATGCTTTCTGCAGGACCGGGATCAAACCTGCAAACTTACAGTCACCAGACAACCGCTCCAAGCACCGAGCTCTGCCGCCCCCCATACCACATGACCAAGGCTGGTGGAACCAGTTCTCTGCATTTAACCCATCCTGTTGAACAGATGCTGTGAGCACTACTACAGCATGGTGCTAAATCTTTTTTGTGATTGCCTTGCCCTGATGATCGAGCGTGCATAATGACACAAGTTGGTGTTCATTTTGTGGTCACAACAGACAGATGCATGCTCTATTGTCAAATATAGTCTGTCAAAGAGATCCAATTCTGACCAGCTGTTTGGGTCAATTACCTTATCAAAACATACTCACTTCTTTCAACATATTTTAGAAGTTCTTTCTGAATCAACTTTTATTCTCCAGTGTAAGTAACTTTAGCTTTTAATAATAATGAGACGCACAACATCACAACATAATCTGAGCCCGATAGCCGTGTTTCTCTGGGACACTAAATTCTTTATGACAGCTGAGCCCAAAAGGGATCTTCATTCTGTCAGACCATTATCTCAAACTTGATATTGGCACAGAGTCTTGGTCACATGATGTCCTGTGGATCTGGCTTGTGCTGCTGCCTGCTATTCATAGCAGGAAAATCCATGGATAAATTCAGAGATATAGATTCTAGAGAGGTCCATTTTTACATGTCACGATTAGTCCTCACATAGTGGGTTTGGACACAGACTTAGATGGACTTAAGTCTGGAAGCCCTACTGCTCACAGAATGACTTCACTTAAAGGGAAAACTAAGAGTGGCTTGCATAAATTATGCTATTTGGATATAAATAAAGCTAATGAAACAAACGGATGTGATTTAAGTGCTTTGAAAGCATGAAAACGGTCATCTTCACTGGCAGAAACGTAGACCCCGGCAATAGACAGATCTTGTTTTCCACAAGACCCTATCTTTATAAAACATGCTGTGACGGGAATATATCATTACAGGAGAGCAGAACACATTTCCATGTGACATTTCCAAAATCTGTCTGCAGTTTCAGAGGGCCCTAAACATAACCATGACCCAACAATGCTGTTTAGCTACAGTCACCCAATAACAGTGCTGGTGTCAGTGGTCTCTACAACCAGTGGTTCTCAAAGTCCCTGGTAAGAGCTGCCGGTATGGGAAAGTGTCTCTTAAAACCTTCTCCATGCTGGGACTGCCCAACCAGTAAAACCATCCAAGCCCAAGAATCCCACCAGAAGCAGTGTCTGTGGGTTCTTAACGAGCTGGCAGTCATGTATGCTTTTGTTATTACGAACGCTGTAATAGAAAAAAAAAGCTTTTAATGGTGTGCTCTAGGGATCCTCTGTACAATTTCCTATCCTTTTCATGGAGTGTCCCCTGTAGCCAATGCTCTGATGGGTTAGAGTGGATAACAGGTCCACAGGGAACGGACAGCGCACGTCAACCATTATGGTAAGGTAAGATTCTCTTTCCTGGTGAGCCACCAAGAAGGATGACACCAGAGGCAACATGTCTCATATCCAAGATATGGTCATGTCCAAAAGCTGTGAATAACATCCCCTGACAGAAAGGAAGGTATTTTGCAGACATGGCAGTATCTGTCCTGTGAATCAGATCATTGTTTCTTTCTCTCAAGCTTAGTACGTAGTAAGCCGATACATTTGTACAAACACACTCATGTATGTACTCATATAAATAAACACAAATACCTACATGTGAACAAACACATATACACACCGACACTTTAATTCATAGCATCCAGTAATTAGTCCCATTTCCGGACGGTAACCCCGGACCTTCTAATTAGCAGATAGCTTGCCATACGGATCCTTCCTCCATTATCTACTTCAACTTGTGTCCCCTGAATATAGAAAAGCAATTTGACCAGATAGATTTGCTCCATACCTCATTGCACAACACTTTTGAATAGCAAGTCTTTAACATCCAACATGTATTCTGTAATATCAGCTTTGTCTGAAGCACCATCAACCATTTGAAGTGGTAATGTGGTTGCAATAGAAGTAAATTAACTTGGGTTATGTCATTGGATGAGTCGGATGAGGAAGATGGTACAAAGAAAACTTGCAAACTGACATTAAAAATATCCTGTGTTACTCAAACAAAATAATAAAAACCTCCTCGTGTGTGGCCTGGAGAGGCATCGGTCTGTTGATTGATCCTTAGGGAACATCAGCCAAGCTGCAAAGTGAATCTATCTTTCAGTCTTGAAACTGACTATCTCAATGACTGCCAGAATACTCTTATCTGCCTCATATCTCTATTACCTCTATGATTATTACATGCAAGATAGGAGACCTAGATTAATACGGGCAATCTGTCACCAAGATTAATGAGATGACAGGCCTAACTGAGCGTAGAGAAAGTGACGGATCTACAGATAGAAAGATAGATAATTAAAGAGCAGAGGGAGAGCTTTAAGAGAGAGCTCAGAGGGTACAATTTAGGGAGATTCAAATACTCCTCACCTCAAGGATCCAATGTAGTGGACTATGCAATTACTTGCATGGACCCTTCCACCATCATTGCATTCCCTATCAGACAGCAATTCCCCTTTCAAACCACAATCAAATAAATGTTCTTTAAACTCTCAGGTCAAATCACTGACACAAAAAAATGGAACCCAGTAAACTGTGCAAATTGAATCATATTGATGAGCCATACACAGTGGAGAAAAATTTATTATGGCTATTAACTCACTTGCTCTGAGCTGAGTATAATGGGAGGAGGATGCTGAATTTGAGGCTACCAGGCAATAGGAAAAGAGGGAGGCCGAACAGAAGGTTTATGGATGTGGTAAGGGAGCACATGCAGGTGGCTGATGGTACAAAGGATGAAGCATTTCTTAACTAAAGAAAACAGGATAGAACATGTTTTGTAATACAGTGATCAAATGACATTCTGGTCAAAGATGAGACCAAGACTTCAAGCAGTTAGGTTTGATGTTTGAATGAAGTGGAACAATAAACTGATCAACTGCTGTGGCAAAGCTCTCGGGAACAATTGAGAGAACATCAGTGTTGTCAAGTTTTAATGGAGAAAAAATGGGACCACCAGTCAGACTGGCATCAGAGCTTTTCAACATGGCAGTCAATGCAGTAAAAGCCAAAACCTTAAGAACTCGAAATGTAATTATATGAACTTTTTTAAATTTCGTATTAAAGCCTAGTTTAAAATATTTGATAGTGTCATCGAGCCCGTTGGACTTTATGGTAGTTAAGCACTGGGCCCACTCAGTCATCATAACCATACCCATTGGGACAGACATCGAATATAATCTCTATATGCAGAATTCATTTTACTTAGACACAGAAAAACACCAACAAATGTAAGTGGAGTAGTATTAGGATCATGCCCACTGATAATTATCATTCAAAAGAGATCACTATTTTTTTATCACCTTAAATCCATCCCCCTAGACACCCTCCATGCCAAAGCCTTCCAAACCGAGCCCAGAGCCTGTAACATAGGATAAAATTAAAGAGTGGGTGGGCATAGAGAAAATCAGTTGGACCCAGCTCGACCAAGATGGAGAGGTCAATTTTACATGTCACAATTAGTCAAGATCAATCATAATCTGAAATTCATGTCAAGCAAAATAGGCCAATATGACTTTTTTTCGGGGGAGGTGGGGGGTCCCGTTTCCAACTGGTGGGTTGCTTGCTCATTGCTGTGCTTGCTTTTAACTCATCTCTTCCGCCTGTACCTTTCCTCCTCCTCATCCGGTCCTAGCGCTACCTCCTAGTTTTAGCCCTATTCCTTTTCTTGATTTTGATTTACTTGGTTTAGGCACAAGAAATCTAGTTAGTTTATTTTAGGTTTATGTTTCTTAGTTGATGTTCCGTCGGAGTCTTATGATGGCACAAGGATTGCAATCTAGCTTCCAGTGTTGCTCCCGTATCCTTTGTACCTTGACCCTATGCACTTGTTGTGCATAGGGTCGTTACTCTAGATAAGAGCGTCTGCTAAATGCCTGTAATGTAATGTAAACGACTAACTTTTAAAATATAATAACTTTTAACAACTCCTTAGGACCAATAAATAATTTAATTGCAGCATGGTGTCAGAGTGGTTAGCACCGGTGGCTCACAACAAGAATGGAAACTGAAGCTTGGTCATGTGCCTGGGCAGTGACAACAATGAATAGTGGGGAATTAAGTGAGCACGACTCCAACTCTCTAGAGCAACAAGTGTCTGCTTTCCTACAGTCTAAGGAATCGAAGAGGATACCAACAACCTTGAAGTACTGTTAACCTCTCCCTCGGAAAAACAAAAGTGATAAACTGACTGTAATACGTTTTTCAACATTAAGCATAAAAATACTTTTAAGGCAAAGAAAATAGCTGAAGGGATCGAGTCTGGATATAATGCATATAGTGCTGGATGTGTCATGGCATGCCATCGTCAACCAGTCCATCCAAGGGCGGTTATAGGAGATTAAGGCCGGATGCCCTTCCTGAAGCCCCCGCAGTGGCTCTGAACCCACAGCCGCAGCTCGTAAGTTCCCAAAGCACGTGTGCTATACCAAGGCTGCTATGGCCCCAAAGTCCAGCAAACACGACCAGTCAAAATCTGAGTGTCAAATGGTTTCTCACAAAACTAGAAACAGAAGGGGTATGCTTATCCCAATTCTCAGATTAGTGGTACATGTGAGACTAAACTAATGCAAAAACCAATGGCAGAAGTCAAGGCAATTTTAGTTGTATAAAAGGAGTCATTCTATGTGGACACAAATTTCACTTCTGTTAACTGGAGCTATTCAAAAAGACAAAAAGAAAAAGAGAGTCCAACATCAACAACTCTGAAGGACAGTAAGGGAGTCCAACTCGCTGACACTGCAGGAGCTGCCAATTTAGTCTCATGGTAAGGCTACATGTACCAACCTTGCTTCTTCAATTTAAAGTTTTTTTTAAAAATCCTTGGTAAATTAATTTGTTGAATGTCACAAATTTATTTTTTGCTTTGGGCTGGATCCTTACTATGATGCCATTACTCTAAGAAATGTGGCTATAAAGATACCATCATGATTAATATTATCATCTTCATTGAAAATAATCTTTCAACAAATACATATCAAAATATCTTCGTCTTTGGGGCCGTTCCCTGATTTTTAGAAGTCACCATATGAGAATTTATAGTTTCCATTGGTACCATGTATGATGGCCTCAACTGATCTGGTATGGTCAATTGTCAATCTGTATACTGATACGGCAACATTTTATATAAAATGTCGGATGCCCTTCCTGATGAAATCACTAACTTTATATCCATCCATCCAATGTCAACCACTTATCCGAAATCAGGTAGTGGGGGAACAGGAGCCTATCTCAGTCCTCATTGGACAAAGGGCGGGGACATGCCGTGTATAGGTCGCCAATCTATCACAGGGCAGAGTAGTTAGGTGAACAGTGTCTTGCTCAAGGACACCTTGACACGCTTCTCTTCAAGTACGGGGAACGAACCGGCAACCTTCCGGTCGCCAGACGACTGCTCTAACTACTGAGCCATGCCGCCCCATCTAATCTTATATCCTTTGGTACAATTCCTTAAAACCAAATCAACATAGAATTATGTATAGATTAGAACGATGCATTCCAGTGTGAAAAATCACATAAAATATGTTAGAGGTCAATAAACTATGCTGAATGGGTAAAGTGTCTGCTTTGGGCAGACTGAAAGGCAAAGGGGAGTCCTGTGTGAATGTCCAATCAGAGAAGCCTTGGGGTATACAGCGGCAGCTTCATTGTGTGTACAAACACACGTCCAAACATAAGCAAACATACAGACACATCAACTCACTGAGAATATTGCACTTGACTGTACATGAGGACAGTATGTAAAGAGTATTTGGTACCACCACCACTGCACCTCAGGCACGCAGTTTTTGTACGTACACACACACACACACACACACACACACTAAAACCAGTGATGGGTAAATGAGCAACATTTTTTTTATCTCGTTAGGGTGGCACCTGTCAAGGGGTTGGCTATATTAGGAAAGAATAGGCTATATTAGGAATTAATTTAATGTGTTGGAAGTAGAAAAAATGGGCAAGAGCCAAATTGTGATGGCTAGACAACTGGGTCAGAGCATCTCCAAAACAGCAGGTCTTGTGGGGTGTTTCCGACATGCAGTGATCCGTACCTAAAAAAAGTGGTCCAAGGAAAGACAGCCAATGAACCGATGCAAGGGTTACGGGTACCAAAGGCTCACTGAAGCGCACCGGGTGTGAACACTAGCCCATCTGGATATAATGTTTGCATTTAAAATGGAATAAAATAAAATGGAAACTCATACGCTGAAATTTGTCCCATGGCTAAGAACATGCTGCCCTGCCCACCATACGCCCTAGTACATTTCATCTGCGCAGTAACTGTTTCTTGTAGAAAAAAATATACCAACTGTCTTTCCTCCTTGATTACTTCTACTATTGACACAATTTTCTGTGTACCTCTAGCCCTATTCACATTTAATGTGGCCACCTTTAAACCAGATACCAGGAGACAGAAAATGACAGATGAGATTAAACACCTAGTGTCGTATGATCAGGATGAATTTTTAAAGACAAATAATTTTCCTAATCTTAAGCATTTTTAGTTCTCTCCTTAGACCAGTGACATGCTTCTTGAGATTATAACATTTTTTGCCATCTTGTAAATGTAGCCTGACAAATTTTGGAGTATTATAACCAACCTGATAAATATCTAAACATCGCAAAAGTAATCTTTAACACTAACTGATTTACCAAATGTGTCATCCAGGAAACGACTAACCTCCACTAATCAGAATATGTTAAAATTCATTCAAACACAGTCCGATACAGAA
Source organism: Regalecus glesne (assembly GCA_900302585.1). Taxonomy (NCBI): domain Eukaryota; kingdom Metazoa; phylum Chordata; class Actinopteri; order Lampriformes; family Regalecidae; genus Regalecus; species Regalecus glesne. The sequence goes on from OMLC01037144.1 coordinate 27,151, forward strand.
AAACTCAGATTCAGCTTCAGATTCACACTCCATGTCAGTTATGTAATCATAGCAACCAGCAGGCTTCCTCACCTGCTTCTCTGCCCCATTCTGACCTCCATTATCTCAACCTCCTGTAGTACCGTCAGACACTCTGACCTCTCCGTGTCACCTTCCTTCTGCACTGTCCTGATCACAGGTTCAAACTCCACTTCCTCTCTTAAATCATCATTAGACACTGAGCCACACACACCAGCGGCTGTGTCAGCCTTGCTCCATACAAGGGGACGACCCCTGTTCCTTTCCATATCAGCTGCAATGGCTTATTGTCCCCCATTACCAGCCATATTGGTCGAGTGGCCTGTTACTCAATTCTTCACTCCTCACTGTAACATACATCAGCCACAGTGGTTCCCACTGGATGCTGCTGCCCCAGCAGACCCCAGCAGCATCTCAGCTGCGGACAGGAAAAGACTTGACAAGCTTGTCAAGAAAGCAAGCTCAGTCGTGGGATGCCCCCTCAACACTGCGGAGGTAGTGGGACAAGGGAGGATGATGGCTAAGCTGTCATCCATGATGGGCAATAGTTCTCACCCCATGCAGGACTCCATTGCTGGGCTAGAGAGTTCCTTCAGTGAGAGGCTACTGCATACAAGGTGTTTGAAGGAGAGTTTCCGTAGGTATTTTCTTCCTGCAGCTGTCAGGCTCTTTAATCAGCTCTGCTCCCACAATAGAACAACCCCAAAACATGTACAGCAATAACTAACTACAATATACTGGATAACTAGCAATGAATGCAATCTGTCTATCTTTCCATACTGTAAATAATGTACATATTTCCTACCCTGTTGAATCTTGTCTATACTACATATTATTTCCTAGATGTGATGTCTCTGTTACTGTGCTCTACACTGGCTGCTGTTACACCGGAATTTCCCCCAGTGGGACTAATGAAGGAATATCTTATCTTATCGTATGCTATGTGGACAACTAATCCACTCGTGTCCGCATCACCACGCTCAAGACACTTCATATTCCGGAAGAAAGCAGATACCATATATAATTCCTCCTCTTGTTTAGCATAAAGAGAAATTCAATTTTTGATCAGGGAGTCCTAGGCATTAACAATTGTTTCTGCAGAGACTGAACAGATTTCAGATTAGTGTCATCACAGCCCATATTCACAATTTGGAAACAACTTGCAGACCTCCTGAAAAGCTTCAGTTCTTACACTAATGCCTCCATGGAAATAAAAGGCGGGACTACAGACATGATGAAACAATAGCTATTACAGGAAAATACAGGTTGCAAAGCACAGTAAACTTCAATAGGGGAACTCTTCCTCGTCTCTTTGAGCTTGTCATGTGACGTTTACTGTGCACAACCTAGTCAATTGATCCACCCATGTGAAATTAAATTCATTTTTGGTTCCAAAAGCATTTGAGTTTTGATGGAAAACAGAGTATATTGGAACTAAACTCCTGAAAATATTGAATGGAGTAGGTTTTTGGACATGCCTGGAGGTAGTTGTTCAGACTGTAACAGTAGAACATTGCATGGAGATAAGGGAATATGAATTTTGAAGTTGCCAATAGACGAACAGTCCTGTACCATGGTTATTGTTTTCCTCTCATAAGTATGCCTGTACCAGCAATGGCCTGCAGCCTGGCTGAACAAATTGCAAAATCACAAAATGGATAAAGACGTTCAGTGACAAATTGCAGAGAAATCTGTGCCTACATGCAAAAATCATTTTTCTGCCAGGTGACATTGAAACGTGCAAGTTGGCAGCTAGACTGTGTAGAATTTCATCAGACACTTCAAAGGCCATCCAAAAGGAAAGGAACACTCGCAATCAAAGCCATATTTAGGCCTACATCTCACAGTTACAAATAGACGATCATATGTGAAAACAGATGATCAAAGAAGCAGAAAAGGATTAAAATTAAAGTGAAATCTTATACAGCATAACCTAAATGGTATACATTATAATCATTTGTGCTCAATTTCAATGCATTACTTTGTATCTAACTTGATGAAACAAAAATAGTCCAATAAACAAGGTCTGTTTAAAATGGTGAATGTGAGCTCATCCAAAACCTACATATTTTCCTGTTTTGGTAAACTTTGACGAAGGGTGGTTCATGAGGATCCATAGTTCATAGATCTTTTTTTAATCAGTATGATTTGCCAATGACACTAAGTTCATAAGAAAACAGTCATGGATAAGAACAGTGTTCGAATTACGAGGGAGCTAAGGGTACTCGGCTCCCCCGAGAGGGTTTCAAGCTCCCCTGAAAGGCTGCTCTGAGACTTTCAGGGCAAGGTCTATAAAATTGTTCATTTTAAACTGTATTCAGTCTTCCCCAAAATGAAGTACTGAAAATTGAAAAAAAAATAAACATGTGTAGGCTGTGTGTGTTGATTTGCTCATTAATATTTACTTGATTCTAAATAAATGTCTCAATTAATTAACACAATTATGTACATTTCTGCTATGGCCATGAGGGATCTGCTGCACACTGTAAAATAGGACTCTCCTGAAAGCCACTGTGTAATTCACAAAAAACGGTGAATCAGTTCAATTGGATCAGAAGTGTATTCAGTTTACAGTTTTCTGAATAAAATTCCGATCCAGTTGAACCAATTCACCACTTTTGTGATCCCCTTACCTGGATTATTTAGCATGCATTAGGCCGTTGTGTAATTCAAACCCTGGTTAGAAAAAAAACATCTAGGCCTAGCACATGATTGACAAGCATTTCGAAACGTTTAAAATCTATAGTCTGGGATATAACGGTATATGTGTGCAAAACCCTTATTCTTTGGTAATATCAACCATAATGTTGTTTTTCATGTAAAGGAATACTTTTTTCTTCCAAACTGATGTGTTATATATTAAGAAACAGGCTATGTTGCAGTGTCAGAAACCACATACTAATCTATGCCCTCAAAAAAAGACACAAGTTAGTCAACCTTTTGTAGCAAGGAGTGTAAATGTTAATGCAAAACCAAAACATTTTAAGAATTATGGGCCGATCCAAGTTCGTTATAAAAAAAGCTTCTGTGCTGCCGCCTATTCGGATTTAGATCTCCTGAACATAATTTTACCAAGGTACAGCCTTTAAAGGAGGAAGCCCACAGTGATTCGATAACATTATAACAAATAATTATTAGGATATGGAAAGCACACCTCATCTCCTTCCGCTCCTTCCGCTACAAGTTGATCTTGAATATCTATGTTGACGTCGAAATACTCCCCGAAAATGAAGAAGTTGTTGTTGGAAGAAGCCGCCATCGACGCCATTTTGTGCACGTTCGTTATCATGTGACTGTTCAGGTGAATTTCGCGGTTGAAAACTAGCGCGCTTTCTCCTTGGAGATCGCTGTGTCTAGAGTTGTCCTCTTATGCTCAGCATTCAGGAGCAGGACCCTTTTATCAGCTGGGAAAAGGAAAAAAAACTCAAGCCGAGTTCTTTAAAACCACAACTACCGCTTTATGCATGCCTGAGGAATACGAGATGTGTTCCTATCCTGCGTGTTCTACCACCGCCAAACAGCAGCTCCCACCACCCGCATTGCGAGTTTCGAAGAGATTGTCTCCAAGTACACCATGCCTAATAAAAAGCTCGTATTACTGTCCGCCACAAGCAACCACCAAAACATAATACGAACGCCAATGGGAACCATCACAGTTTGCTGTACAGCAAAAACAGTACACACACAAAAATGAATGAAAATTGAGGAAAATGTCATACTCGGTCAAACTCACCAAGCGCTCCACCATCAAACTCCCAGCATGCAGCAGAAGGAAGACCCTTTTTGAGTAAATGGACTCGTTTATTCAGGGCTTTCCCAGTCTAGCGACAACTCAAAAGTACAATGAAACCTACACAACCGTCGTTTATGACACGTTAGAAGAGATCATCTGCTCTGACGTTTCCATATGAAGCAGAAAATTAACAATGAAAGAAAGCTAATTCTCAAGCACCAGACAGAGATCCAGATCTCAAGATATTCTAATCTCTCTCTCTCTCCATTAGTACAAAAGGTATGAAGCAATGCACGCATTGTATCTATTTAGGACTAAAAATCAATTCAAATGGACATTTTAACGTATAAGTTCATGTGCCAAGAGGGAAAGCATCACGGGGTTTCTATGCCATAAAAAAGATACACAAATTCAGACCTGGTTAAAACTAGATGGAGTGTGTCATTGAAGCAATTACCCTCTATGGCAGTGAGGTGTAGAGTCCACTCACAAAACAAGACTTTACTCAATGGGACAAATCCCCCAGAGAGACCCTACATGCAGAGCTCTGTCAGATTATCCTCCATGTACAGAGGAAAGTAACAAACAATGCATGCAGGGCAGAATCAGGCCAATACCCACTGATACTAAAAATAAAACAAAGAGTGATAAACTTGTGGACACACCTAAAACTAAGTGACCCTCTCTGATCATTACCAAGCCCTGCAATGCCAAGAGCTGAGGAGCAATAGAAGTCCCTTCACTCAACTGGTCCTGATGCTGAGAGCACTAAGAAGAACCCTGACAAAGTCCAGACTGAGTGAGCACAGCCTTGCTTTTGAGACACAGGCAAACCTGTCTGCCCTCAGAACAAAGGCTGTGCTCCCACTGCCCCTCAGTGAGCCTGAGACAAAGCCCCACTTCCTCACTACATGTGAACAGTACAGATATCTCTCGAAATTATTAGATGAAAGAAAAAAGTTTCCTTATTTTACTGGATGAGGAGAAACTACCAGTCCTATTAGGGGAGGAGCCAGATAGCTCTAGGTTAGCAGCAGCCTATAGGCTGCCTGCCATGAGATTAAGGACGGTGTGTGACGGTCAGGTGATACATGTCAATAAGCTTAATGATGATTTATTGTCTTATTTATTGCTTGGCTTTTTTCATCTTTTTTTTATTATCTGTATTGTGCTGATGTTTTCTACTTGATGTTTAGCTTAGTAATGTTTAAATGGTTGCTTCGCCAATATGTAAAACTATTACATAATGCCAATAAAGGCATTTTGGAATTTTTACTTTGAATTTGAATTGATAGAGAGAGGGGGGGGGGG
>OMLC01037145.1:0-10835 GCA_900302585.1 Regalecus glesne
GTGTGTGTGTGTGTGAATGGGTGAACATGAGGCATACACTGTAAAATGCTTAGAGTTGACAGTAGATGGGATAAGCAATAAGTAAAAATGAGTCCATTTACCATTTTAAGTCAGATAGCAGAATTGTAAAGAAGCTTTTGTCTTAGTGATTCTTGCGCCATTTATAGGGTGAATTGGTCAGAGTGAATGTGTTGGCTCAAAGGAAGATCTTGTTTTAAGCTAAGATGCCGGTGTTTTCTGATGTCCTCATTTTCTGCTTGAAAAAAAATCCTATGAATCAGTTGTGAGCATCTTGCACCTTACAAGATGCAATGCCTCTCATGATACTTGTAACCATAGCTCTTTAGTTTTAGTTGCTGTGAAGCCAAATCCTCTTGTTTTGCAGTTTTCACTTTTAGAGCTGTTTACTATGGTCGTTAGACTAGAAAAGCACTATATAAGAACAATTCCATTTACCATTTATTGTGGCGATGCAGAGAGATATTTGCAGGTTATCTCAGGTTACAGTCAATTAATACTTCCCTTACTACAGAACAGTGAAACATACTTTAGGTGAGTGACAGAAACTTGGAAAAGATCCACTTTGAGAAAGGGAAGCTTTGCTGAACCACTGACTAGAATAACAGCAACCTTCCATAGGCCAACTCTAACTGGAGTTAGCCAGCTAAAGGATTAACATACCGTAGAGTCTCTGTAGCGGAGCCTTGGAAAAGATCCAACCTTCACCCTTTTAATTATGGATTATATGAGAACTTGTCACAGAAACTAAAATTGGTTTGACAATCCATCCATGAGTAGCCATTGTTCTTTGTGGTGTTGTCAGCCACATTATCATCTCATCATTTGGAGTGGAAATCCATATACCGTCGAAGAAAGACAAATCTTAACATTCACATTCATTTGATCTCCCCAACATGTTGGTGACAAATGCATACGGGTTCTGTAAATAGTTGAAGCTGTCATGTAGTTTGATAAGCCACTGATGGGGATCTAAGGGAAGATCAGAGACAGTTCTGTGAATTCACTGGACACAAATAGATAATGCAACATGCAGCAATTTTAAAGACATTTCTGTGTCACTGTTCTTGCAAAGGGAATCTGTGGGCTGAAATAAATCATTAGATGTCTGTTTTTGTATATCAAATGAGTGTAGACACAAATGTCTCTGTTGTTAATGTATACCTAACCGAGACAAATGGTGGTGGATTGTTTAGTATTACTCTATGGTTTAACAGTTGTATGGTTTGGAGACAGTAGCACTGAAAAAAAAACTGGAGGTGGAGCTGGAGGTAGCAGAGAGGAAGATGCTGAGATTTTCCTTCAGCGTGATGAAAAAAGACAGGATTAGGAACGAGTGCATTAGAGGGACAGCTAAGGGTGGACGGGTTGAAGACAAAACAACAAAGGTAGAACCAAGATGGTTTGGACATGTGTGGAGGAGAGATGCTGGTATACTGGGAGAAGGATGCTGAATATGGAGCTGCCAGGCAAGAGGTGAAGAGTTAGACCAAAGAGAAGGTTTATGATGTGGTGGGAGGGAGGGAGGAGACACAGGTGGCTGGTGTGACAGAGGAAGATGCAGAGTACAGGAAGAGATGGAGATGGAGGATCCTCTGTGGACACACTGTTATACACCCTGATCAAGAGCATCCCATACATGTTCAGTGGGTTACATGTCCAATCACTGTGGCAAAATCAGGAGAAAACTGAGATGGTTTCAGGCTCCTAGAGTCTTTCACTGATCCCTCTAACATGGGACTAAGTATTATCGTGCTGAGAATTGAGGTGGTAGCAGCAGATGCTTGGCATGGCAAAAGTCTTTTTATGGTATCTTGGTGGGTTACAATTGCAGTAGATAACATGTGTTTGTGTTTGTTACTCACTCCTGCCAATACTGCCCCATTGCTACATTGTGGCACATTATGTTCAGTCTGCCATCTGCCCACTGCAGCTGAAACCGAAATTTGTGTGAGGACACATTACTAGTATGCAATAGGCCACTGGAGATGAGCATTTGCACACTCAAGTTAGATGCCAGATTTCACTTGAGTCGAGGCTAAGTGAGAATTATAAACACACAGATGAGTATCCCTGTGATTGCCTCTATGGGTTCATGCTGAGGATTTTTCAAGTTATTCAGAGCGCCTGGCATTCGGGGATCAGTTAGCGGTTCAGTGTCTTGCTCAAGAACACATCGACACACTTTCTGCAGGGGGTGGGGATGGTGGATGGATGTAATTTTTTTTTCATCTGATGGCATTAGGACTCCAAAGCTGTTTTGTAAATAAACTGTTTGCTGGCCCAAATTGTCAATGAATGATTAGCTGTTCTGTACATAGTGGCCTATGCCTTCTATTTCACTCAATTTGGCCACATGTGACTGCATTGTTTGAACAGCCACAGGAAAGACCAAAGCAGTGATTAAAAGCTATTGGCAAGAAAGCAGAAGAAATGCATACAACTAGGATCACAGTGGAACGCGGTGTACAAAGTAGAGGTTAGAGGGCTTCTAAGTCCACAGAACTTGGAGCTGTCTCAGGCCATGAGAAGAAACCAAACTGGAGACTTTTAGAGCAACAGTGTGTGTGATGTGTCAAATCATTGTATATGCCATTGTACCCCATAGATTGAGTCTAAATGGTGCGGTTTAAAAGATAAATAATGGGAAATGGAATGTATGACCAAGATGGTGGCGTATGCACAACACGAGGCTCAGCATCTCATCAGATTCTGCAGTTTAGTCACGGTTTTGTCTTTATTGTGGTCTCCTTTTGCTCTGTTCAGTTGGGCGACTATAGTGTACAGCCACTGAGCACACCTTGTCATAGAATTACTATATAATCACATTGTTTTGGATGTCGTTTTCAATCAGAACCTGCAACCTTTTGGGATCACTACATCCTTGTAGCAGAGTACATCCATCACGTACTCTGACTTGAAATGATGGTAAACAAAGGTGAGGGACATGGGAAGCTCTGTGGACCAAGCTGAATAAATCCTCACCATCCTCCTTGGTCCCTGATGAGCAATATCATCAAGTAATGGTCCTGACTCACCTAACAGAGAAGACTTAGGCACCATAACATAATGATCTTTATGAAAACATGGCTTAACAACAGCATCCCCAGCAGCACGATTTAGCCAGAGGGGCGCTGTACCTTCAGAGCCAAGAGAACAGTCGAGGACTCTAGTAAAACCAGAGGTGGGGGACTATGCATCTAGGTTAATAAAGCTTGATGTATGGATTCAGCTTTTACTGAGAGTTAATGCTCTGCTGATCTGGAGTGCCTAATAGTTAGTTAAGTGTGGCCCTTTTTACCTGCTGAGGGAATCCATATCTATGGTTATTGCTGCAGTCTACATTCCCCCAGACGCTGATACTAGAGTAGCAAGGAAAGAACTGTATGCTGTTATTGTCAAACTCCAAATAGCACACCTGGATGATGCCTTTATTGTTGCTGGGGACTTGAACCTTTCCAATCTAAGGATGGTGCTCGTGTAAATGTTATACAAATGTCCCAATGCCTCAATGTAACAACAGGGACACTGTGCCATCCTGTGCCATCCTCGACCCATCCTGTATGGTCTTGTCAATCCGCATGATGATTTGGTGAAATTTTACATTGGATGCCCTGTAATGCTACTGTGCAGATACTGCCTTCAAAAAATTGCTATGAGCTTCAGTTATTTCTATAGATATAATTACTGTTGTTCTCCTCTGGAGTTTCTGTTGTCTTTTATTTACTGTGTGATAGGCAGAGCCTCAATAGAACATCTGTGCCTATATCGTTCTGCACACTCTCAATTCTCTCTATTGTTCCTCACAACTGATGGCTGCAAGCTCCACTAAGCTAAGGAGCCATGGTTATGTTGGGCAACATGGGCAGTTGTGCTGGCCGCTGTTATCTTTCTCTTCAACCACTGCAGATCATGCCCAATGGTACACTCAGACAGTGTGTCAGTGTATGCTGCAGCGCTTCCCCCCTCCTGTCGACATCCTGATTGCTGTCTCATTTCGTTTGCTTGGCCAACTGCTTTATTTTATTTTATTTTTTCAAAAGGGGGCTTAGCCAGGATGGTGACCTTTCTGTTCTCAGAAACACAGCAATCATTCCTAAGTCACACTATGGAGTGTAAAATAGCCTAACTGTTTGATAGTGCAGCCTTAATGAAATAACTTGCTCATCTTTGGTGCAATTATATGAAAAGGTCACTGCCATAACTGATTTGGAGCTGTGGCATGATTGTGTCCTACTTCTCATAAGCTATCGTCTTTCCCAAGAACATCAGTTCAGGTCATATTATAAGTTATTCTTTCAGTACTTTGCTTATATTGTTCATCAGAGATGACTAATTTATGACGGATGCTCACTTTGGTGTTTGCTTTGAACTGAATATTTCATGGAACATTGGACTCGGTCGTAATTTAGATGTTTATGAGTTTGAGAAATATTAGCGGGCTTCAGACACCAAGTGGGAAATTGCTTTGACTTATTATTTTTTTCCTCAAATGTAGCCCATGAACTTGAGGACGACAGGGAAAGTGAGAACAACAAATTGCATCCTAAAGCAGCAAAGTGACATTTGCTTTGCTGTGCTATGTAATGTCTGAGTCCCGATTAGATACCATGGCAAGCCTATATTTGTTTTCACGCTGAATTTATGTACTTCCTATTCCGTTAGTTTCCCACTGAAATGAAAAAAAGAAAAGAATCCAGTTAAAAGAAAAGGAAGGATAGAAATATTAATGTTTTTTTTCCGGTTGCTTTTATAGCATGAAGGCCTAAAACTCAGATTGAACTACACAGGCTTTCATGCATCCATTATTTCTCGAAGGTCACCGTTTTGCTGTAATATAAATGGCTTACCAGTGCAACACACACTGATGAGCCAAAATATTATGACGACTCACAGGGGAACAAACTAGTATTGATCCTCTACAAATAAGGACACATGTCAAGGTCTGGCTAGATTCAATGGTAGGTTAGCAATCAGTTCTCATAGTCAATGTATTGCATGCAGAAGAGATGGACAGGATGACATGGTCCAAATTGTTATGGCCAGATGACTGGTCAGTGTATCTCTGGAATGACAATTGTAGGGTGCTCCCATTCAGCACTGGCGAGTACATACCGACAATAGTCCAAGGAGGGGCAAATTGCAAACAGGTGACAGAGTGTCGGGCGCCCAAGGTTTATCGATGTGCGAAGGTTATCTCATTTGGCCCAAACTGACAGAAAGTCTACTGTGTCACAAGTCAATTACTCCAGTAATCATCATTACAGGAGGAATGCGTCAACACACAGTGCATTGCACCCTGCCGCATATGGGGTTCCATCGCCGCAGACTGGTCAGACTGTCCATGATGACTCCTGACTCCATTGTAGATGACAATAGCATCTACAATGGATACGCAAGGATCGGAACTGGACTTTGGAACAATGGAGGAAGGTGGCCTGATCTGATGAATCCTATTTTCTTTTGGATCACTTGGATGCCTGTGTACATGTACACCATTTATTTACCCTGGGAACTAGTGGCACCAGGATGGACTATCAGAAGATGACAAGATCGGCCTCCAAATTCTATAGATCTGATTGAGATCTGTAGGATGTGCTGGCCCAACATATGGATCCACGGTGGCTCCACCTTGCAATCTACAAGGCTTGAATGATCTGGAGCTAATGTTTTGGGCCACAAATCTGAGGACACATTCAGCAGTCCATGGCTTAGCAGGCGGACTGGTATTTGTGGCACATGGACAGGACAAGTGGTATATTAGGCAGGTGGTCATACTGCTTTAGTTCATATTTCTCATACATCGCTTCTTTGGTCTATTTCTGTTTAAATAAATTAATATCTTGATTTGAATCCAAACATCTTTAAAGCGCCCACCCACATAAGAATGTCAGTTCAACTCCCTCCAATTTGCCATAGGTCGAAAATTTACAGTCCCCTTTGTTAAGGTTTCACTTGGAGGAAATACACTTTCAAATACTGTACATATGATCAGAAGGAAAACCCTTACTGAGGTTGATGTTTTTACAGATTACATTGACACTCTGTTATAAATTGTTAATCCTGTCCATTTAGGTTGTTCCAAATGATTGCATGTGTAATCTTGGGCATTTCTAGATATGTTTAAAAATAAAAGAGTGTATAAAAGATCAATTTGTGTATCCAGCAAGAATTACTAATGCTGATAGTGATGCAGGAAAAGTAATGGCCCATGTAATAGTTAATGTATCCTGAGTTGATCGCAGCCAGACATTTCATCTGAGATGACAGATGAATACTTTGGTTATTTACTCTCTCATGTCCCTGTCCTTTCCAATATCATCGGTTAGTCTTTGTCTTCAGTATGACATTGACTTCCTAACGGATTACTCCCATTGCTCCCCTAGACAATATTGTAAAATGAGTAGCGGTGTGTTTCAGGACTGGTGTAGAGGCATGAGGGTGGGGGTTTGTCATGGACATGCAAAAACATGGCAGGTAACTGATATTTCATTCATAAAGAAAGTGAATAATGCACAGCAACATCTAAGTTTGAACTCCCTGTGAGTGATGCCAAAAAAGACAACAGACAAAATGTAACCCGAGAAGGGGAGAGCTCTGTGTTCATAGATCCATGTGGTTCTTCTCTCTTGGAGGAACACTGGGATGTCTACACAATATGTGTTCATCTGTGTTTGCATCACTGTTGTAGAATCTTTACTGCATGAGTGATAACCGGAACACTGCGGTCCAGTGGACCCAACTAGTCCAATAGCAGGTATTGTGGGAGATCTATAGTCAACATCCTGAAATGGATGTATTTAATCATAAAGTTGCATTTTCTTGATAAAAAGTAAGAGAACTTTCACACTGCTGCATAGAAAGGTTCAGATTATTCTCTGGAATTACTTGTATAAGGTAGAATTCAATTTCTCATGTCACAATCAGTCCCCATGTTCTGGAGGTGGACACAGACTTCAATGGAGTATGGGGGATTAAGGCCAGATGCCCTCCTTGATGCCCCGTTGTTGGTTTGAACCAGCAGCATCTGGCTTGTCAGCTCTTAAAGCATGCTTTCTACCATTGAGTGACCACAGCCCCATACTTCTATAAAACTGTTGATTCAAATGCATTTTCAATAGCTTGGGTTTGATGTGGCTCTTTGCGAGACATAGTGGGGCGGCATAGCTCAGTGGGTAGAGCAGTCGTCTGGCAATCTGAAGGTTGCAGGATCGATCCCCGGTCCTGCATACAGTATGTCGAGGTGTCCTTGAGCAAGACACTTAACCCCTAACTGCTCCCCGAGCGCCATATGTTGGTAGCTCACTGCTCCTATACAATAGGTTGGGTCAAAAATGCAGAGAACAAATTTCCCCTTGCGGGACTGATAAGGGAATCATTATTATTATTATTATTATTATTAGACAAAAGAAATGTACCCGCTGTGTGTTAATATACTTGTGTAAGCCAGAGTATGTTTTCGTAGCCCTATGATATTCACAAAAATATTTGAGCTCAGATCATTATGAAATATTTGTGTGGAAGGGATCCATTAAAAATTGATTGTTCCTTAGAGCTAGAAGTTGGACCAATGGGTGAACTATGTGGAATGGTCAAGGTGATGATGACGGCGAGCACCGCCATATTTTGAAAAGGCCAGTGGCTCTGCTTGGTATTGATGGTGTTATAGAATAAGGTTCCCCAAAGACATTTACAAAGAAATGAATACAGACATGGTAAATGACCTGCTAGTGGTAGCATGTTCACTAGCAGACTAGCATGTTTGGAAAGGTGGCACTTTGGTTGTACATAATGGGGTTTGAAGTGCCAACTGATTGAAGGCTCATCGAGTAACCAGGAAGGCAAATTTGGACCCCGCCCACTGATAACATAACGAACATAAACAAGTACCTAGTGAGCCTCAGTTGATCACAATGAGTGGTATGAATTTTTCCAGGATTTGCAAGGCAAACATTTCCAAGTCAAGTCGGTTTTATTTGTATTGCTTGATATCACAAATTACAAATAAAGCCAAAGTCATAAAAAATGAAACCATGAAGATAAAAATCCCAACAATTACCAAGTGGACTCCTAATTCCTGCCCGTCACATGGAATGGCATTAGTGATGTCTACTTAGAGCCATAAATCAGTCAGTTTTTGGTAATGAATAGTCACATTTCCCGTGGCCTCATATCCCAAAGTTGGATCAACAAACACCATCATTTTTGTGACCAGAAGCTCCATTATGCCTAATGCTCAATTGGAATATTTCAATTGAGCATTAGGCATTTCTTATGTATTCATCTTTGTACGACTGACAGGTGGACTTTGAGTTTTCAGGCATTCAACAGCCTGATACATAAATTGATAAAGTTGGATGCATAAGTCATAGCAAAGCCCAGCTGTTTTTATCACTATTAGACTTTTGTAAAAATCCAAACTCACAATGGTTTTTATGAGAGAATCCATGAATATCTCATGCTGTAACAAGCACTATAAAGACTACAGAGACATTTAGAAAGTATTCCTTTGGCATTAAGCACAATTAATCTTGATGATACAGGTTAATTTGAGGTTTTCGTCCATCCGTACAAATGCCGTTCATGTTTATATGGTTCAGATCCTTCACCCTAACGGTCCATAATTTATTTGTTTTTTTAATTGTAAATTAGCTGCCTTCATTGTTTATTAGCCACTTTTCATTTGGGTATCTTTTCATGGGCTGTCATTCCAACAATTTTCTTCTCTGTACTGTACATTTTACATGTACTAGTATGCTCTGTCGTGTCCATCTACGTCAAGCATTTATGTATGTAACCCGCATGCATATCTGATGTGCATCAGCATTTCTGATACGTTCTCTTCACCATTGCGTTTTACCGTCTCTTATTTTCACTTGTATATAGTCAATCTTAATTATTGTGTTGACATTCTATATGAAGTACCTGTGAGAGCCATCGAACTGAAGTCAAATACTTTCTAGGTGAAAACCTACATGGCTGATGAGCTGATTCCTATTATGGGTAATATATGGTTTGAGTCAATTTCCTGAAGCCAGATATTGTTTTTTTTATGGCTTGGTGTACTGAGTGGCAAATATATGCAGAAGCTAGAGCCCCATCAGTTGTATAAGACGGGACAAGACGGGGCTTTTTAGTAAACCAGTGAGCTCACGTTGATCCAATGCATGTGAGTTTTGAATCTTGCCGTGTTTTATGCAGGATTGGGAGAGTTGATTGACGTGCCTCCTAAGTAGTATGTGGGATGGCAGGATGCATTCTGGCAGGCAACACTCTCCAGCACACCCTCTTTAGGTGACAGTTTAACAGTGTGATGCTGAGAGTTGGCATTAATAGATCCAGCAAAGACAGAGACAGGATAACAGATGTTGACGTTCACACTTTCCATGTAGCACCTAGCAGGCCCATCCCCATATCTGGTGGTGGTGGGGGGTATCCAATGTTGCAGTAACATCTGAAAGGCAATGCAATAGGCAGAGTACCAGAAATTGTACATTTTCTTTGTAGTGTTGTTTCCACTTCTCACAAATAATATCAACAGGCTAGAGTATCAAAAGTATTGATACGCTACTTATTCGACGGCTTTTCAGATGTAATTACAACATTGTGTTTTGTTCTTGGTTTCAATTTTTTTGTCTATTTTTGTATATTCAAAACCAACAGCATGTGGCTGTGAAGCATGCTGATGATCTTGACTGAAAAAGTTCAAGTCCCTCCTCCTTGATCATCAGAATCAGTGTTTTATTATAGATATGCTTGATGGGTACATCATGTAGGAACCTGTTCCACATCCTTACCTGTAGGGATGGGTATTGTTAAGATTTCAGTGGTCCTGATACTGCTCTTGCTGATGCTGCTTATCAATCTGGTGCATACTTTGATATTCTTTTCATTGTTTTTAAAGAGAAAAATAATTTAATAAAAAAACTTTTTTGGTCTGATCTGTTTTATGCAAAAACGAACCCCCCAAAATGCAAGTGTTCTGATGGCAGTCATCCATGAGGGATTTGGAATAGAACTGCTACTCCTTTATATAGAAATGAGCCAGTTGAGGTGTTTTGGGCAGCTAGTAGGATGCCACCTTGGCTGGCTCCCTAGTGAGGTGTTCCAAGCATGTCCTGCAGGAAGGAGGCTATGGGGTAGACCAAAGACCAGGTGAAGGGATTATATCCCATGCTGGCCAGGAAATGCCTTGGCATCCCCCAGTCAGAGCTGGTTTACATTGCCCTAGAGAGGGAAGTTTGAGGTATCCTGCTGGAACTGCTACCTTCACAACTGGGCTTTTGATAAGCGGTTGATAGATGGATGGATATTCTGATGTTACATGTGGTTCAATGCTGTGATGTCACTGAAAAAGGGAAAATAAAGATTTCAGAAAAAGAAAAAATAATTTGGAGCCTTCACAGGTATTCTGTGGATGTGGCATGGGGGGGGGGCTAAGGGTTATTATTTCAAACTCCCTTAATGTGACCCTGTTAAAATTTGGGTGGTTTTACACATCATATGGAAGCTTTATTTGTGTTGATGTATCATCAGTGGCCCTGCGCATATTCATCCAACTCCCGACCAAAGTAAGCAGCTTTCGCTGCATATTCCCATTTGCAGTAATCAGTCTAACCATTCCTTTTAAAGGGGTCAAAAGGCAAATGGGCCTGGTTTACTATGTGCAGGATCTTCTTCGGTTTTTCAGAACCTGTAAAAGGCCATGCACAAATTCATTTAAGGAATTATTGATAGAAACCATGTACATTTTGCAAGAATTTTAAGGCACTTATGATACTAAGTATGAAAATATAGGCCATTGAAATGTTGAATAC
>OMLC01037145.1:10855-20974 GCA_900302585.1 Regalecus glesne
AAAAAAAAAGTGTCATAGCCCAATTCACTTTGGAGAAATTCCAATGGGAAAGTGTAGATTTCTAGCGTGTAAGTGCAGCACTTCAATATATTTAGTATACTGAATATGGAATGCAGATTTAAAACAAGTATTATGAACCTGTTTTCAATAAATCTTAGACACCAGCTGGAATATTTCTTGAAGAATCAATTTCTTCAACAGCTTGAACAAAGTACACTTAACATGTATTATAGGTTAAGTGTCCTCTGATGTACTGTAATACAGGGGATACTTTCAGGCTAATATTAATCATGAGGGTATCTTTTTATGGTATAACCGCACCATAAGCATGAATGCATTAACCCGTGTATTTATATGATATCTACCCTGTTACTTGCCTGAAGTATTGTGGAGAAGTAGGTTAACAGTGTTTTTAGTTGGATTGGTCTCTTCGACACCAAGCCATGCGGTTTTGGAACTAATCTATTACCTACGTTTTACCAAGTGTCGGGGAGATCAGATGTTTGTTTTCCTTCTTATTAAAGGAATGGTATCTGAAGAATTTCAGCTTTCCATGTCAACAAATGGTGGTACTCAGAAGTGGCTTTGTATTTATTATTGGCAGCAAACCATGCAAGTATATTGCATTTTCACCACCTAAAAACCTCTGTACCATCACACTGCCAGTACTTCATTGTTGTACATATGCTTGTGGAGTGGGGCCGTGGTGGCTCAGTGATAGAGCCCATGCCTCCATGTTGGGCTTAAGTGGGTTTGATCCCACTGCAGTGTTGGGCTTAAGTGGGTTTGATCCCACTGCAGGTTGTCAGGAAAAGGGAAATCCAGCCTTAATGTGCCATGCTTGGTAAATTTGAAGCATTTGATATAAAGCACTTTGAATGGTGAATAGACAAGGAAAGTGACATATTGAAATGAGTCTGTTTACCACTAACAGCTGAGAATAAAGAACATAGCGGTTTGTGGCAGTACATTTCTTCTAAGCAGAATTTTGAGTTGAATGTTCATGAGTGCATCACAAAGAGGACGTAGTACAGAGTCTAGCTACAGAGTCTCCCTCTTTTCTTACATTTTATACCATATCCTATATGTGCAATTATTTCATTGGCTTACCATTAGGAGGTCATTCAGCGATATTACATGAGCTTGGTAACGTTGGTTTGGTTTAGGAGTGATGGAAGACATTAATAGGGTGTCTCTTTTGTTTCACCTAAAGATGATTACCACTACCCATGCATACGTGAAAGTGCATGGTAAATTAACAAGTGATATCGACAACCATGTCCAGCATGGGCTGAACATTTGCTATCTTAGGGGGGGCTCGTTTTCTCAATATTTCTCTCTCTCTGTGTCTCCCCCATTATTGTTTTCCCATCAAAGACTTATTTGCGTTTTTTTCACTAATGGTATATTGTTCTCAAGGCGAATCTGTTACGAGGGATGGATGCTTTCTTTTCAGCCAAACCTGCAAGACATTGAACATGCGTTTAATGACTTTTCACCTATTTTCATTTGCCCAATCACATTGGGAGGAGCTATGTAAAGCCCTGCAACTACTTGAAGCACAGGCAAGAGTTGATGACGACTAAATTGTTATAGAATTCCAACTGCCATAGCCCGAGACAATTAAACATTTTTTCTGAGGCAGATTTTAGTTAGAATGATATGTCTGGATTAGTGGAAACTTTCTGGCCCGCGTTAGAATATTTTACCACAGGGAAAGACATTCCATTGCGTTGAGGGATTAGTGCATGCGTGCTTCAATCACCCACTCTTTATCAGAATAAATATTCCTTGTGTCTCGCGGCCAAACAACTTGCCGGAATTAGTGCTTCAAACTTGGATGTGCCTGGGGTGCTGCTCGGTCCTGTACCAAGTCATTACCGTAACGCTGCAGGGGAAAGTTATGCAAAGAGCAGGCTTCCTGAGAGCACTGACTGAGCCTACCGGACAAAGCAGCCAGTGTGAGGGTTATTTCAGGTCGTTTGGTTTGCCTGTTTAGCATGGGAATCATCACCCAGGCTTACTTTAACCGATTTAATTACGTTGACACTCTCCAGCCCCCCTGAATTCATCATCTTCATCCAAGTCCAGGGAGTGCAACTTGAGCAATAATACAACTCGGGCCAAACCAATAGACTATTGATTGGCACTCTATATAGTAAGTGCTATTTTATCAAACAAAACAGAGTGGGACAGTTGAACTAGCTAGTTCGACGGAAGGTACTTAATGGTTTTCCGTTCCACTGTTCTTTTTAAATTTCCTAGCTTAAGTTAATGAGAGGCAAAGGTTCCCTGCTGCACGTTTTTAATTGCTCTCATGTCAGGATGTGAAATGGCCGAGAGCAGCAATTTATCTGGTAAATCAACATCAGAAGGAAAATGGTCAAGGACTGCCAACCACTGAGGCCCACCAACTATGAGCTTGATCATTAGTTGACGACTTTTGATGACCTGGCATCCGCTGCTGCTCACAATGGAATCAGGCAAAAAGTAGTTCCGTTATGACCCGGAGCTACATCTTGGTCCCTATGGATTGATTAACTGCAGGGATGGCAGTTTTCTGGGTTGCTTATGGCAGGGCCCTATCTAGAAGTCCTGTCTTCCTTGATAGATGCCATCCCTACATGGACAGGGGATCCGTGAGACGTTAGTCTTGCTAATGAATGCTTTTAAGGAACACTGAGAAAATGGAAAAAAAGCTTTGTCAAAGAAAGATTTCACAAAGCTTTGCATTTAGGTATCATGTGCTTTGCTTTTACCTATAAAGTTCTACCTATAAAGAGCCCTTCTTGGGATAAAATCCTACAGGAGTTTGGGGTATAGAAAAATGTTCAGAAAGCAGTAGTTTTTTATTATTATTAATATTATATTTTTATAAACTTATTTTGCAGCGATTTCCATCTTTTAATAAAAATTGTATGTTTTTATGTAGAAAGTGTGTTTTGCCTGTTAGAGATATGTTCACCTTTTTTCATATTTACTGAGAAACTGACATGGGGGATATGGTATCACATACATGGTGCATATGGTTCGGGAACTGACAAGTCAGATGCCATGGGTTTGAACCCACCATGGGGCATCAGGAAGGGCATCTGACCTTAATCCCTCAAACTCAATCTAAGTCTGTGTCCACCCCCACAACGTGGTGACTAATTGTGATTGGTGAAAATGGAACTATTGCTGAGAAACAGACATGCATGAGCCTATTAAATAGGTCCATTGTTACGTGTCAAGATTAGTCCCCACAGTGTGGGGGTGGATGCAGACATATATGGGGATTAGGGGCAGATACCTACCTGACGCCCCACGGTGAGATTGAGCCCGCGTAGTCTGACTTGTCATTTGCCAAACCACGCTCAACTGCTGAGCTACTGCCCCCCCACATGAGCTTATGTAAACATGGGTCTAAATTAATATGCATGCATGTTTTGGTACATGATAGTCACTGTCATGCACCAGCATCTTTTCACCTCTCTTGTCTGATAAACCCTTTAGTATCTTTATACAGTTGACACTTTCAGTATTCTTTGCGAAGTGGTTTCCAATATCCTTGCCTTCTTGAAGAAGACGTAATCCTCCACTAATGCAGCAATACTGAAATGAGTGGGTTCTCGAAGTTTTAACACGGCACATAATGATGATCATGGCAATGCCAGGAATGCAAAGCTGCTATTTTCTCTGCCATCATGCTTTAGAAGGGTGCCATGAGCACCCCCCCCCCATGATTTTTAATTTTAATGCATCAACATCCAGCTAACTCATAATCATGAAGTGTTTAACACAGCCAGATTTTTACTGCTGGTATTGAAATAGGTGAAATGGCTTCAAGGTGTTTTACCAGATAAAAGAATGAGGAGCACTCATGCTACTGTGAAAGAGTTTGGATTGTTCCCTTTTCAAGTTGACCACGAAGGTGAATGAAAAGAACTTTTTCTTCATGATATACGCTGCTGGCTATTTTTCAATATGGCCAATTCCTTGATATCTAAAATGTTGTGAAATTATGAGGTTGGCTCACTTTTTCCCTCTTTGTTGGTTTCAGACTTTAGACCTGGAAACATGAACACTTTCCCTTTAGATGGTAAAGCTAATATTTCTGGTGATTAATTCATCAAAAGATGAAACTGCATCATGTGGCAGCTTGAGGGTGAAACTGCAGTTTATTTCTTCCTTGGTTAAATCCACATTACATTATCCTTGTCCAACCCGGCAATGAGCCAATGTCATGTTGTTGCATACGTCAGGTGGCGGGTATGTAAACCATTTATACTGGGAATTTGGTGCATGCTGTTCTACCGCAGCAGTGGCACCTTCAGCCCCCACACACCACCTTCACTTTCCTCCTGATTTACATTCCTTTCATGAATGTTTGTATTTATTTATTTTTTGCAGGAGGTTGGTAACATGGTGGTGCAGTAGTTACCTCTGTTGCCTCACTGCAAGGAGGTCCTGGGTTTGAATCCTGTCCCAGGTCCTTTTCAGTGTGGAGTTTGCATGTCCTCCCCATGTCTGAGTGGGTTTCCTCCACGTGCTCTGGTTCCTTCCCACCATCCAAAAGACATGTATGTTGGGGTTAATACTCCTGCCTATGCAAGGCAATAGGAGGAAGAACAGGAGTTGGTCCGTGGGCACTGCAGCTGCTCACTGCTCCTATACAACAAGTGTTAAATACAGAGAACAGATTTCATTGTATGTATGTATAAAAAGAAATGAATGAAGATTATTGTTCTTCCTCTTCTCTCATATAGGAGTGGGCAGACTGGCTGAGGATGAGTGTTTACGCAGTGTTTAAGTCAGCAGTGGAACTACTTTTGTGGCAGTTATTCACACAGATGCAGATGTGACAAGATGTTGAAAAGTATAGAAATGAGTAGGCAGGCTTAGCCACCGAGTTGGGTAGAAGTGGTGTGTTCCTGGAGAAAGGAGATATTTCATAGATTAGCAGAGCTTGGTGATTCACAAAAGACTGAAACCCACTGTAAATTAGTGCCCTCTTGTTCCTTGTACCTGTTAATTTGGGACCTGTTTAATCTCTCAGCAGGGGGAGGATAAAAGGATGCCTATCTGTGTTCCAAAGAGGCTTCTGGTGATTATTAGATATAGCCAGCACGCAGGGACAATCCATGACAAAAGGATGTGTTCTCACATCGGAGGGCTGCATATGAATGACGAGCCATTATCACTAAATTGAGAAAAACCAATGTGAAAGAGGTGGCATATTTTTGGGCGCGGGCTATTCATTTGGCGACACAGCACAGTGACAACAGATGAACAACTCGAATTCAGACATTAGCACATTGGCAAACAATTGGGTTGTTGAGAAAAGGTAATGGAGCCAGGCAAATAGCGTAAAGGAGCAAGATAAAATGGTAATGTGGTTAAAATGCAGAAGGATCAGGACTTCCAGAGGTGACGGAACACATCTGGCATTAGTGGGAGAGAGTTGGGCAAGAATTAAACGGCTCCAGCTCGAGATTTGCTGAATACTCTTCTAATAGATCTGTTCAGCTACAGTGACTTTTTAAATCAAATATAACTTTTTTTTTCCTTTGTACTGGGGTATGGGTGTGTGTGTGTGGGGGGGAGAGGTGTTGATTGTTCAAGGTTTGGTGCTGGGTATATAGACTCTCCTAGAATGCTCTACATGAACCATAGCTATCACTCAAAACCACTTGAACATCACATTTTAGGTCAAACAAATCTACCACAATTTTGATAGACATTAATAGGATTTGTTCAGTACAGACATAGGCTATTAAATCCCCTTCGCATTTGACTTCTACCTCAGCTTAGTGGACTTGTGCTGAATCATTCAGTCATGCATGTCCGCCCTAACACATCAAAGCGCGGCTGGGTTATGTAAAGCTGAGGGGCTAATAGAATGACCACATCCAGTACAAAATGTATTGCTGTGCATTGGCTCTTGACAGGGATTGATGAGAAACATTACCCAATAGAATTGCCTGTTTCCGCAGGAAAGGCCTTCTTGCCTCCAAACAGCTGTGGTGCTGGTGACTTTCTGCTATGTCTAGCTTCAAGGATCACAAGATGGTCATAATAGATAGATTTGACTTGATCTGGCAGCCTGTCTATGCTTTTCTATCCACTGGCAGCAGAATAGAAATTTCACTATATCTGGAATTCCAGGGATGTTGATGTTTCAGCAGGAAGTACATATCTATTTGTTTAGTACTGTAAATATATTGGTTGCAGTAGCTCAGTGGTAGAGTGCACACTTCAGGAAATAATGAGCCAGATGTTTCTGGTTCGAAACCAACCACAGGGCATCAGCAAGGGCATCCAGCCTTGATCCTCCAAGCTCAACCCAAGTCCATGTCCAACCCCACAACATGAGGACTAATCATGAATCTCACTCAAATTCTGAGTCAAAGATGGTGGTGATATCTACTCATGCTGAGTGATGATTTAGACAAACTAATGACTTACTATGATTGCTGAAAAACGCTCTGTTTTCATGGGGGATGAAAAAAGAAAGGGCGAAAAGCAAGTATAATAAGCATGCTGTGAGATATCACTGCAGTAAATGATGTAATGATGCAAGGCTTAATTGTGCAATCACATCCTGCATTTTCATTAAAAACCAAACCATTTTTTTTTCTCGTTGCGCTCTTGCTCCTCCACCAAGATTTGTGTATGTCATTCATCAGACATAGCTGATGGGGCTGCATGGCTCAGGGGGTAGGGTGGTCATCTGGTAACAGGAGGATTGGTGATTTGATCCTCAGCCCCTGCTGAAAGCGTGTTGATGTGTCCTTGAGCAAGACACTTAAACCCTTAACTGCCCCCTAGGTGCTGCGGTTGCTCACTGCGCTTGTATAATAGTACAGGTTAAATGTAGAGAACAAATTTCCCTGCATGCATGTATGTACAATGACAAATTAATCAAGCTTCATCTTCTTCTGCAGTAGTCATGAAAACCAAAGAAAGCAAGTGAGGAAGGCAACTTTATTTTTGAGGCACATGATTTACTTCAAGTGGTATTGCCATTGCTTTGACTACCTTGCCAACAGAATCATTGCTTTTGCAGCAATGATTCTGTTGGCACGGTAGTCAAAACAAATTTGATGAAACCTTGATTAGAAGAAGGTTGCCTTTAATGGATGTGGTGCTTTATGTTTCATAGCAAGATATCTACTTAGGTGTATTAAATGGTCCTTTTTTATTCAGTCATCCACTCTCATTTACTAAATTTGTTGTTCGCAGTGTTTGATTTAATTTATACATAAGTCTTCCAAAAACACGAGGCATGAAAATGGCCTCCATCTTATTGCATGCCAGAATTATTGTCAATAAAACTTAATAGCTGCCTGTGCAACCGGAGGGATCTCATTGTGAACACTCTGAAGCTTGAGTAATTTATCATAGTTAAACCCTTACGTGCCATGCACCTCATATGTCATGTACATATACCTAGTAAAAGAAGATATTGTGATGGTGAGGGGTCCATTTTATGTGTCACCCCTTGTTGTGGGGTCGGATGCTGACTTGGATAGAGCTTTGGGGATTAAGGCCAGACGCCCCTCCTGATGCCCCACAGTAGGTTTGAACCTGCAGCATCTGGCTCATCAGTTCCTGAAGTGCACTCTACCACTGAGCTACTGCAGTCTCTTGTGATGGTAATGGTATAATAATAGTTGTGCTATAAAGCAGAGAGCCATCTGGAGTTTCAGCACTTCCTCTATGGTCAGGGATTTTCGAATCAGTGACCCTAAAGTTGGAGGTTAAACTTTCTGTGCTCAGAGATACTTGGCCATGGCCTAAGTCTCAGCAATGAGTTAAGGGCTAACCCTTTCCTCAATTCCTGCTTTAAAGGATCATCAAAGCAATTCAAACCAAGAATGACTTCATAACTCTGTGATGAAAAATGTCTCCGTTGTGATCATCAAGAAGGGCTGAACATATGACTTTTTCAAACACATACTACTTTTGAATGTCTTCCTTGCTTATCCTTTCCCTTTCTTCAACCTTCCAGAAGTTAACAGATATAATGATAATAATAATAATAAGAAGAAGAAGAATAGGAATTATTATCATTCTTATTTTAACAGACCACATTTACATAACACTTTATCTAGACACCCAAAGCACCTCATAGACCACCACCCATTTGTAGCACCCAATTGAGTAATCCATTTCAGCCATTTTGCACTGGAAGGCTCACCACACATCAGCTTTAGGTAGAGAGGGAGGAATCATTGAGTCAATTACACAGGGGGATTATTAGGTGGGCAGATGGAAAGTTGGGTTGGATATTTTGCCAGGACACGGGGACTCCCTACTCTTTGCGATAAGTGCCATCGGATCGTTAATGACCAAAGTGAGTCAGGACCTTGGTTTAACGTCTCATCTGAAGGATAGTATCTTTTGCAGAACACTGTCCCCATCACTGTGATGGAGTTTTTGTTGTTAATTAGGATTGGAGGGGAGACTGCTTCATACTGGTTCACCAGTGCCAACTCAGTTTTCCTGCAAGCTCTCTCATCCAAATAATAGCCAAACCCACACCTGCTTAGTTTCTGTCAGAGCCGGGGTACATGTTAGTATGGCTGCTAGAAAACATGCATCCAGTAAAACAACACTGTTTGTACAAGACTTCAAAACCAACCCAAAGAGCCTTGACATTAGGGCGGCATAGTGCAGTGGGTAGAGCGGTTTTCTAGCAATCAGAAAGTTGCTGGTTCGATCCCTGGTCCTGAAGAAAGCATTTCAAGTTGTCCTTGAGCAAGACCCTGAACCCATAACTGCTCCCCGATATGGTAGCAGCTCACTGCTCTTATACAATAGGATGGGTTAAAATGCAGATAATTCCAAATTTTCCCTTGTGGGATTGATAAGGGAATCTATTTATTTAATCATTTATTTATTATAGTAGACTAAAAATGAATCAATTTTTAATGATCGCTCTTTGAATTGACATCTGTATCAGGCTAACATTAGCCTTGTTTATATATTGTTTCCAAAGTTTAACTAAAGCTGGATAATATCCTTCATTGAGCTTATATTATATTTAATAACCCCATGCTACCTACTGAGGCTGTCAGACTCCATAAGCTGTTATCAAATTGAAATGTCTCTGTGCATCTCAATCGCAGTTTTTCATGTCTGCTAAGCCATGATCTCAACTAATCATAAAGCAGTCAAGGCATGCAAGCACTAAATCACGTTGACAATTGCTAATGAATTCTCCAAGTCCCGAAATGCTAACAATAGCACTGCAGTTCCTCTCAGATGGTCATAAGCATGACCCTAGACAGATAGTTCTTCAGCAACAGGCAACATGAGTATCTTTGTTTTGTATTTTCCCGTTATTCCACAGCACAACACTGTGACTGGGTGTGTTGAGCACATTTTTTTACCTTAGCCTTAAATAAAATAAATGACATTGGTGGTGCTTTACTGATAAAAGCAGTTTTCTAGGAATCTGGAGTACCCCATTTTGGACTTCTTTTTTTTTGAGAGAGGAGAAAGAAGAAGAATGAGAGCGAAAGAGAGCTGCAGCAGAAGTTTTTAAAAAATCTTCAAGGGTAGGAATATATAGTGCTGATGCCATCTATTCTGGATTGCTCAGGAGGTTCCACACTTTGCAGCGTGGGACTACACTGAAGTTGCAAGGAGAGCAGAGTCCCTCATGATCAATTAAGCCATTTTCCAAACTCATAACACCAGCAACTTCTTGCCAGTGACCTTTTGCCCAAAAGATCATTCCCCCGTCATCATTTTTGTAGCTAATGGTTAACATTCCCTGAGCTTCAATATTTTCTTCTTTGAATCAACAGGTGTTCATTGAATGAAAAATGGTCTAGCCATGCATCAACATATGTACATATATCATCTCATCTAACCTCATTGACTACCGCTTACCCCACTGTTTACTGGGTGGAAGGTTGGGAAATAACTTGGAAAAGTCACCATTCCACCACGTAGTAGACATGGGGGATGTAGGCTAGATGCCCATCCTCACACTCTGCAGTGGGTTTGAATCACCAACGTCTGATTTATTTGTTCCTGAAGTGTGTGCTCTATCACTGAGCAAGTGTGTGTGTGTGTGTGTGTGTGTGTGTGTGTGTGTGTGTGTGTGTGTGTGTGTGTGTGTGTGTG
>OMLC01037146.1:0-10459 GCA_900302585.1 Regalecus glesne
TACTCATGAGGTATCTCAAAACGGGATTTCAGGGACCTCATGCATAAACAATGTGTATGCTAAAATCCTGTCAAAATAGTTTCCTGCATCCTCTCCCACAAAGGAGTCAAGTTGTGCTTTTCTTTTTCTTTTTAAGGGAAGTTGATATGAGAATGTGTAAACCTTTAAACACTCTTTCACTCAAAAAATGTTCTTGTTTGTTTCCCCGATAATATCTGACCTTGACTACACCGACTTGCATCTGTGCAAAGTTTGTCACCAGAGCAGTGTTTTCACATTCCTCTACTGGAGGGGGAGCGGTCTCTGAACTTCCCTAAAACTTGAGATTCAAACATACCCCATGCAAGCTAGATTTGGTACGTCACAAATCCAGACTACCAGTCAGATACATCCAGAAGTCTATGACCACAAAGGGGTTTGGATAGACACAGAGGTGAATATCATCCGCCACAGATATATATCTCTTAAGAAAGCCACTTAATTTTGTCATTTTACAGGTAACAATTAAATTGGTTCTCTGGTTTTAGCCTATCCAATTGTATTGGAGCAGGGAACAGCTGCAGTGCCTGAAGACCAACTCCAGTTCTTCTTCCTGTTGTCTTGGTCATGGGCACAGGCAAGGGTGTTAACTCTAATATGCATGTCTTCTTGATGGTGAGAAGAAACCGGAAAACCCACAGGAAACTCACATAGACATGGGGAGAACATGCAAACGCCACACAAAAAAAAAGATATGGGATGGGAAACAAACCCAAGGCCTTCTTACTCTGAGGTAACAGCACTAACCACTGGGTCATCATGCTGTCCCATTCATATAGACGAAAGGAACAGATAGAGCATGCCACAGATCTGGAAAGCGCATTACCAGTCTTTCCCCAGCATACTTCACACCCCGTCCTCCCTTCTCCAGATCCACTTTCTTTGGGTGACAGTCAACCGTGTCAGGCCCTGCTTGGCACAGCGTGTTGTCCATGGCACACAGCATCTTCAGCAATCCCATGTGCACGGCCAAGAACTCCCCTGTGGCATCCTTCCACTCTGGCTTCCCCTCCGTGTGTGTCTCCAGCCTGCAATATCTTTCGTCTGTCTCAGTGTTGTGTTGGGACACTTGACTCTACCTGGCGTGGTAGTGGTGATGAGGTTCCACTTGCCATGCTGGCCGAAGAGAGCGAATTCATAGCTCAGTGGAGAGAATAAAGACTTAAACAGTCATGCCAAATCTCCTCCCCCTCCCCGCTGTCACTAACAAGCCACAGCGACCCTGTCCAATTTGTTCTTCTTCTTTGGCATCGGTTTCCGTATCATGGATAGCTGGATTAATTCTATATACCACTTGCTCTTGTGTTTGTAGCACAGGGTAGCGAGCAAAACAGAAAACAAGCAGAAATTAGCGTGTTTGATGAGCAGAGTATAGCAAGCAGGTATAAGCAGGGCAAAAAAAAGTGGCAGAGCAGTAAGGAGATGCACATGAGGAGTGGGGGAGATTTGAATTGAGGGTGGGGACAATTTATATTAGAAATATGTCTTCTATATTTTCTAATAAGAAAGACTAGACAAGATTTTAGCAAGCCAAATAGATTTTTTCTGCAGAAAAATACATAAGTTTATCATAAAAAGCAGAGCATTTTATATATCGTATAATGTGACTGGAGGAGACTATGACCTATAGATGTACACATTTTAGAGACAGTAGAAAGTCATGACTCCAAAGTCAAAGCCGTAATATGAAGCGTAAAGTCTAATGGTGTTTTCACTCAATTCATTTCACTCAATGGTAATTTGTGGCAATTTGTACTGTTGACTCTATGAAAACCAAAATGAATTTAACATCCAGACAAAATCACACAATAGTTTGATTGACCATTAATTATGCATAATTAATCACAGTGGATAGGCCTACGTGGTTGGTCAATTAGCATGTACGGATTTGTAAACAGGGTTTAAAAGGACAGGTAAAAGTGATCCGTGTTGATGCACATTGTCAGGCTCATTGATTAGTGAAGAGGACAATTACAATGCTGCTAAAAGGTCTCCGGCCATGCCTGGGCGAATATGGCGACAATCCATAAAAAGTATGTCTCATTGTTTGTGCAGTGTGTGCAGCACTGAATAAAAAAAGGAGTACCTCAATCACTTTAAACAAGGATTGACAACCTCAACCCTGGTCCACACAAAGAGCACCTAAATGTCACTTCGTTTCAGTTGGCTACATTTGGTGAAGAAGCGTTTAACGTAATGGATATGGTCAGCCGATACCTAGTACAATGTTTATTTTCCATTATAAATTCAGTTTTTGATTTAATAAGAAAGTTGCAGGATTGCCCAAGAGTATCAGCACTGAGGACACTCGATGTCTGCATGCAGCTCTGAGCCACTTTCACCCTCTCCACTTAAAGCCAACCCATGTCAGCTAATAAGGAGTATCTCAGACTGAACTAACACAAAAATGCCCTTGCCAACTATATACACAGGTGGCGGAATGCATAAATATTGTGACATACTGAGTTGTTCAGTTGGGTATAAGTTATTCAAGTTCAAAAAAATTATAAAACCAGGGACTCACAATCAGCAGCAACTTGATTCACAATCATGTCAAGACTCCACATGCGAGCAAAATACTAATGATACTAACGACGCCATGCAGACAAGACAGGGGATCCTAGTATCCTAGAGGAACAGCTCAGGTTGGATGGTTTGGAGACAAAGCAAGAGATGAGGTAGAAATAGTTTGTGGACATGTGCAGAGGATAGATACTAGGTCGAATTAGAAGTATGCTGCTGATGGCCAACAAGAGCAAGAGATGAAGGCCAAAAAGGAGGTATATGGATGCGGTGGGGGGGGCATGACATGCAGAGGGCTGGCATAACACAGGAAGATGCAGAGGACAGAAAGAAAGTGCTACAGGCTGTGGCACACCCCAAGAACAAGCTTCATCATTTGTTCCTTGCATTTATCTCATCCTATCGTATAGGAGCAGTGCGAAGCTGCGGCGCCCAAAGACCAACTCCAGCTCTTTTTCCTGTTGCCTTGCTCAGGGGCACAGGCAGATGTATCAACACCAACATGTATGCCTTTATGATACTGGGAGGAAACCAGAGCACCCGGAGGAATTCCATAGTCACATCCGAGGAGAACACACAAACTCCAGACAGAACCGACCTGGGACGAGATTCAAACCGTGCTACCTCAATTCTACAAAGGGAAACAGAACTAGCAGTGTTGGTGGCACCAAGTCAATTACTTTGATAACCTAGCCATGTGAGAAAACAAACCATTTTGTCACTCGTTTCCACTCAGTACTCGCTCTCCCTGCCCTAACCTGAAGGTCTGGCTTGGGCTGCACTAATAACTCACTTACCCACTCACTTATGCCAGTCAGTAACCATTCCTGAATTATAATTTTTCAGTTTTTAGTGGTTTAAAACACAACTCTGATTGTTCAGTCATGAAATTCAGCAATTTAATTTCTGACTAGGCACTACTGCCTAGTCAATATATGACGTTCTAATAAGGGGACTGACTGCTATTCACGTCTTCTAAGAAGAACAAATGACATTTGTAAGCATAAAATCGGATACATTTTAAATCATTTTAATTATTTCAGGTTTTTTAAACAATTTTGAACGAATCGTGTTCTTTACCTCAGAGTTGCCTGTTGCCAGTGTGTCGGTCAGCTGGTCTAGTTCGTTACTGATTGAGTTCGATGCAACGCTGTGTCAAGGCGTATCCACAACTGTTCAGCGTATTCAGTGAAATGTAATCTAATTATATATATATATGTAGTTTATACGTTATAACTCTCGTCAAACACCTTGTAAGTGGTCAACTAAACGGCTTGCAACCGCTGCCTATTCTCCCTAAACTGTTGCCGTGCTGCACTCATCTAAGTGGAGTAATTTTCCACTCGCACAACCATGGCTGTTAGACGGTGGATCAAACTTGCGTCCCAAACCACACGAAACGACCCTTCTCACCATCCCAATTTGACCCGTTAACTTCGGTAATATTGGAATAAATTCACAAGTGTCCCCCAAAACGTTATTAAGATTATTAAGCGGACGGAGGAAGGCTAAAACCAGATGTTTGACGGCTCCGCTTGCCTCAACGGAAGTCTCTTCTGCGCATGCGCTGTGGGCGTAATGGGCGGTTGTCGACTTCGCCACGTTGTGGGTGACCGACTCAGCGATTCAAGAGACTAGAAAGGAAAGGAAAGCCACCGTATTTTGACATTGAATTACTATAATTAAATTTACCCTCTGTATTTAATCCATCCTCTTGTAAAGGAGCATTGGGCAACTAAAACACCCAGGGAGCAGTTAGGGGTGTCGAGTCAAGTCAATTTTATTTGTGCAGCCCATTATCGCAAATTAGCCTCAGTGGGCTTTACACTAACATAACATCCTGTCCTTAGACCCTTGCATCAGATAAGGAACAACTCACTTAAAAATCCTTTTAATAGGGAGAAATGAAATAAAGAGAAACCTCAGTGAGAGCAATAGAGGAATGAGCTCTCTCCCAAGACCGACAGTTGTGCCATGGATGTTGTGTATACAGAGTAAAATACAGTTTACAGCATACAACACAGTGGATAACAGAATAATGGAAATACAAGATATCTAATGATAACCTCCTCCACATGCACAGTACATACTAATTAACATCTAGAATGCATATACGGCAGATCTAGCCACACGACTAATTCTCAAGGACGCTGGCTTGATGTTGTCTTGCTCAGAGATACTTCAACACACTTTCTGAAAGAGCCAGGGATTGAACCACTGGACTTCTGATTACTAGACCGCCTGCTCTACCCCTCCAAGCCATGCTGCCCTTACACAAATTTGAATCAGTGGAAAGATCACAAGAAAAATCAATATAATTTTCAATCAGATCACATGGACATAAAATAAAAAATAGGCAGTTTCAATATTCATCCAAATATCTTCACTGAGTCTGAATTCAGCCCTGTGGGTTATCCAACCCCCTGACAAAGAATAGAGATGTAAATCAGAGTTCTCATTTACAGGCAACCCATGCCCAAATGGATCAAAACATATTTTTCTTGTTCCATAATCCAGGTATTCAAAATTTAAATTGTTTTCTACTACCTGGATTACTGAGCAAGAAAAAAACTCATCACATGCTCATCTTAAAAACAACAGCAGGGCAAAGCCCTATAGATGCAGTTGTCTCTGCATGCTTGAGTGAGTGATGCAGTTACCCATTGGTCAGATGACTGAATCAGAGTTTCCCCAAAGACCGTTCAAACAGTTTTCTATTACATCAGCTGTTTATGGAACTTATTTTAAAAGAGCCATTCGTCAGTCATACAAGGAGTAGTCAGGACAGACCCTGCCAATATGCTGGGTCAGACAACTTAAATCCAAACAATTTTCTGCTTCTTTTCGGCAAACACTATTCGCGTATGGCTTTTTGACATTATGGGTGACTTCCTTTGAAATTGCGAAGAAGACACATAAGTAGATGTAATGGACCACAATATTATCATTGGACGAGTATATGAAAATTGATTTCTTGGTATGATACTTGACCGTAAAATCTGCTGGAAACCTCATATGCAGATAGGTCCATAGCGTCAGTGAAATGCATGCTCAATCAGCTCGAGATCAGGTTATTAACTCGACCATTGTGGTCTATCTGTACTGTGAAGCAACGTCCAATCAACTTTGCAGAGTTTGGCTGAATGCGAGCAGACAGAATGTTCCTATAGACTTCAGAAATCATGCTCCTGCTTCCATCTTCTGTCTTATCGTCAATAAACACTAGTGACCCGGTGTCACTGGAAGCCGTGCATGCCCATGCCGTCACACTGCCTCCAATATGTTTTATAGATGATGTGGTGTGCTTCAGATTATGAGCCGTTCCAAGCCTTCTCCATACTTGTCTCTTCCCATCGATCTGGTACAATTTAATCTTAGTTTCATCTGTCCAAATCCTGCTGTTCCAGAGCTGGGCTAGCTTTTTTAGGTGTGTTCTTGTGACTTATGAATGGTTTGTACCTCATGGTGAATCCTCTGTATGTGCTCTGGTGAAGTCTCTTTATGGTAGACTTGTATAATGACACACTTATTTCCTGGAGAGTGATCTGGACTTCACTAGATGTTATGAAGGGTTCTTCTTTACCATGGAAAGGATCCTGCGATCATCAACTGCCGTTGTCTTCCATGGACATCCAGGCCTTCTTGTGTTACCAAGCTCAACAGTGCGTTCCCTTTTTCTCAGAATGTACCAAACTGTTGATTTGGCCACTCCTAATGTTTCTGCTATCTCTCTGATGGAGTTTTTCATTTTACACAGCCTACAGATGGCCCGTTTCACCTGTATCGAGAGCTCCTTTGGCCACAAGTTGTGGATTCACAGAAACAGCTTCCAAATGAAAATGCCACACCTGAAATCAATTCCAGAGCTTTACCTGCTTGACTGATGATGAAATAATGAGGGAGTAGCCCACACCTGCTCATTAGACAGCTTTTGAGTCAATTGCCCAGTTACCTTTGGTCCTTTGAAATGAGGGGACTATGTATAAACGTTGTTGCAATTCCTAAACCCTTCCTCCAATTTTGATCTTAATACCCTCAAATCAAACGTGAAAGTCTACACCTCGAATGCATTTCAATTATTTCATTTCAAATCCATTGTGGCACCGTACAGGGCTGTGTCACTGTCCAAACATGTATGGATCTAACTGTAAGATCTGGGAGAACAAGCACGTTCTAGGAAGCATATCCTGGATCATAGAGCATTGTAGATCCTGTATAGTTCACTTCCATTGATTGCTCTATTGCTGTAATTTCCCCCTGTGGGACTAATAAAGGAATAGCTTATATCTTATCTTATGTTATTTGAATTACAAAATGGAGGTATGGGTGAACACAAGCAAAAGCATCTTGCAATCTTATGTATACTGCAAAAAAAGAGCAACATATAAAAGAAACAATGTAAGATGATGGGAATGTACAAATGTTCTTTTTAGTTGTTTTTTTTTTGGGCTACGAAGTTCACCGAGCTGGTGGAATTTAAGACTGCAAAAATATTGTACATAGCCCAAAATAATCTACTTCCTGGTATTATACAGCAGCTGTTCTCAGATAGGTTGATATAATTTAAGAGGAGAATTGAACATTTAGAATCGCTGCGTTCGTACAACCCACAAAAGTATGTCTATTTCAAATTGTGGGGTAAATTTGTGGAGCGGTTTGGATGAAGAACTCAAGGAGAGCACACGTTTAAATCAATTCCAAAAGAGGTATAAAAAATGGTTTCAAAGAAGTATCAGGATGAGGAGGTTTTGCTTCCCTGATGACCGTGACACACGTGGTGGATGATGTTATTATTATTGGAAATCATTGTTTTTATAATTGTTTTTCATTTTCAATGGTGCTTTTGAGTCATATCTGAGACATTGACAATGACATATTCTGACTCACAAAAACCTGAGTTTATTATTTAGGCTTATTAACTGAGCATTAGAGAGATGGGGCTGGGGATTATAAGTGGTAACCTCCTCCTGCTCCTTTTCAAACCAGTAATTTTTGTTGGATTCTTCATTGAGAATTATTTCGATGAATTACATTAGAAATAAATAACTTCGAACTAGAATTTAGAATTCCCTTGTCTTGCCCATCTACTCTACATTGCCTTCAACATTGTCATAGAAATCTGTAGATTTCTTGATTGAAAAAGATAAGAGCAGCAATCAGAGGGTTGCCTTTGTGTATTTATCAAGCATTTGGAGTTACAGAGCAATAAGTTCAGCCCGGAAAGGCCAGGGTCTGCTCACACAATATGTAAACAGGGTCTGACTACATGTGAACAGTTACATTGTTATTTATACATTATGGGAAAAGGATGATTTGGGGTGGGGAGGAGATCACTGACCTTGGTAATCAGGTGTCCAAGTGTGCTGTCTTGTCTAAAAGCTGGGAGAAAGGCTCCACTAGTAGTGGAAGTCTTCTTTAAGGATAGGATGAGATTAGAGGGAAAAACACGTAAAATGAAGTTATGCTATTGTGTCATAAATGCCAGAGGGAGAGGCCCCACTAGCGGTGGACATCTTACTTCAAGGATAGAGTGGGGTCACTGGGGTTAAATGCATGCAATATGGTTATAAGGGCCTATATGATAAATTGGAATAACAAATGTCAGTCAGCCACTGTATCCTGCCAAATCAGTAATGTCCGTGTATTATTTCATCTGTCAGACACTCACATATGTCCACTTTCTTGCAAGATTACACTGCCTGGAAGGTCAACGGAATGAGCTGTAGCACTCCAAGGGGTTGACATACATTTAATTGACATAACAGGCATTTTAACCATGAATTCTTGGGCTTCAATACTCCAAACGACGTGGGAAAATCACCTCGAACCGTTTGGAAATGAAGTCAGACCTATCCGTGTACTGGGCAGTCTATAAATTAGCCGAACCTGTGGACATTTCAAGAAATGCAAACACCCCTCTTTATATTGCCAGTTACAGGATGTAAGGAGAGATGTGGCGGCTTCTACAGTTTCAACATCCATGTTCACACCCTGAGGGTTTATGTAGTCTGGTCGCGTGTGAAGTAGATCTTTCTTTCCCATCATGTGGGAATTACAATAACAGTGTGAATCAAAATCAGATGTTGACCCGTGGTGGCTCAGCGGGTAGAGCGTGGGCCTGGAATTCAGGCGTAGCAGGTTCACATCCTGCCACAGTGGCTCGGTAGGTGTGAGGCTGTCATTGTAAAGCGATTTGAGTGGTCGCTAGACTCAAAAAGTAGAATATCAGAACAAGTCCATTTAAAATTTACCATGGTGATGTAGGCCCCCAGAGGCCTGCTGCTTCATCCACTACCAGCTTCATTCCTTTATCTTATCACAAAGAAGCCTATACAGAGGGGGAAATAAGTATTTCACCCCCCTGCTGATTTTGTGACAAATAAATGAATGGTATATACTTTTCATGGTAGGTCCTTCTTAACAGTGAGACAGTATTTTTTTTTATCCAAGAAAATCCAAGTATATGAATTTTAAACCTTTCTTTGTGTTTTACTGAGGAAAATACATATTTTATCCCCTACAAACCAGCAAGAATTCTGGCTCCCATAGACCATTTACGTGAAGAGGTGGCACACAGATTAGTACTCTTAGTTAGTACTCCTAATTAAGTACTGGTTACCTGTATAAAAGACACCTGCCCACACAATCAATCAATTCATCAGATTCCCACCTCTCCACAATGGGCAAGACCAAATAATTATCTAAGGACATCAGGGACAAAATTGTAGCCCTGCACAAGACTGAAGTGGGCTACAAGACCATTGGCAGGTAGCTTGGTGAGAAGGAGTCACCTGTTGGTCCCATAATAAAAAGATGGAAGAAGCACCAATGAACCATCAATCTCCCTCGGTCTGGGGCTCCACATAAGATCTCACCTCATGGAGTGAACCTGATCATGAGAAAGGTGAGGGAACAACTCAGAATTACATGGCAGGAGCTTGTTGATGATCTAAAGGCAGTTGGGACCACAGTCACCAAGATGACCATTGGTAACACACTATGCCGTAATGGACTGAAATCCTCTAGTGCCGCAAGGTCTCCCTGCTCAAGAAAGGCATATGTCCAGACCTGTCTGAAGTTTGCCAATAAGCACCTGGATGATTCAGAGGAGGCTTGGGAGAAAGTGCTGTGGCCAAATGAAATTAAAATCGAGCTCTTTGGCATCAACTTGACTTGCTGTGTATGGAAGATAAAAAGGCGGACTTGGACTCCATGAACACCATCCCCACTGTCAAACATGGTGGTGGAAACCTCATGCGTTGGGCCTTTTTCTCCGCTAAGGGGGAAACGATGACTCCACTGGATCGAGGGGAGGATGAATGGGGGCCATGTACCGGGATATCTTGGGTGAGAACCTTCTTCCCTCAGCCAGGACACTAAAATGGGTCATGGATGCATGTTCCAGCATGAAAATGACCCGAAACATACGGCTAAGGCAACAAAGGAGCGGCTCAAGAAGAAGCAAATTAAGGTCATGAAGTGGCCTAGTCAGTCTCTGGACCTTAATCCTATAAAGAATCTGTGAAGAGAGCTAAGGTCTTGAGTTGCCAAGCGGCAACCTACAAACCTTAAGGATTTGGCGGGGATCTGCAAAGAGTAGTGGGCCAAAGTTCCTTCTGGGATCTGCGCAAACTTAGTGGCCAACTACAAGAAACGTCTGACCGCTGTGCTTGCCAAAAAGGGTTTCTCCACAAAGTACTGAGTCATGTTTTGCTAGGAGGCAAGCTCACAAAATCAGTAGGGGGTGAAATACCTATTTCCCCACTGTATGTCACACAAGGAGGAAAAAGAGCGCCACCAAGTCCAACTCGCAGGACTCTTTCTACTTTCTTTAAAGAACCCATGTTTGCCTACCTAAAAACCTATCTTAATTATAGTCTCCATATCACATTATATA
>OMLC01037148.1:0-10017 GCA_900302585.1 Regalecus glesne
AGAGAGACAGAGAGAGAGACAGATAGAGAGAGAGAGAGAGAGAGAGAGAGAGAGAGAGAGAGACAGAGAGAGAGGGAGAGAGAGAGAGGGAGAGAGAGAGAGAGACAGAGAGAGAAAAATAGAGAGACAGAGAGAGAGACAGAGAGACAGAGAGAGAGAGAGAGAGAGAGAGAGAGAGAGAGAGAGAGAGACACAGAGAGAGAGAGAGAGAGAGAGAGACGGAGGGAGAGAGAGAGAGAGAGAGGGAGAGAGAGAGAGAGAGAGAGAGAGAGACAGAGACACACACAGAGAGAGAGACAGAGAGAGAGACAAGGAGAGAGAGAGACAGAGAGAGAGAGAGAGAGAGAGAGAGAGAGAGAGAGAGAGAGAGAGAGAGAGAGAGAGAGAGAGAGAGAGAGAGAGAGAGAGAGAGAGAGAGAGAGAGAGAGAGAGAGAGAGAGAGAGAGAGAGAGAGAGAGAGAGAGAGAGAGAGAGAGAGAGAGATGCTGAAGGAGAGGGAGCTGCAGAGCCAACCAAGGCCATGCCATACTGTGCTGCATGATCAGCATTGCTATTTATAGATGAATTGAAATAGCCAAAACGAGAGCAGACTGGCAAAATTGCACAGAAAAACGGGCTATCAGCTGCCATTATACAATCTCATATCATATCTGGTTCAACAGAGAGTGGTGTTTGTCTTCTGGATAACAAGATAGAATAGAATAGACAGGCGTATAGGCTTTTATACACTCACTTTCTATTTTTACGAGTGTATGAATGAAATTGTGATGAACAATTACAGACCTCTAAAGTACTGTCCTTTTGGGGCTCTCAGACTACATCCAGATCTATTTCATTTTCCATCAGTGACGTTTATCCTTCATTTTGTCTTTAAAGCAGAGTATTTTAAGAGGAAATAACATGTGATAAGCTTCATTTTCTAAAATGCTGGTGAACTTTGCCTTGCTAAAGACGATGGTGTGGAAGTTGCTTCACCACATTTTTACCTTATCTGCTGTAGTCAGTACTAACCTCCCCACTCTGCCTCCAGCATTTTTACAAAATGAAGAATAGATGTTCTTGTACCTTTGATATGTGATTAACAGTTGATTCTTCAATCTGTTTTTGAACACACTCCATTTTTTCTACCAGATTTAGTCTTTGTTCATTAAAGCAAGTCTTATAAGCTAATGTAAAATCACTCACACACATGAATATGATATAATATAATATAGTATAATATAATAAAAGGTGTTTTTAAGTGTCACTATTAGTCCACAC
Organism: Regalecus glesne; assembly: GCA_900302585.1. Classification (NCBI taxonomy): domain Eukaryota; kingdom Metazoa; phylum Chordata; class Actinopteri; order Lampriformes; family Regalecidae; genus Regalecus; species Regalecus glesne. The sequence goes on from OMLC01037148.1 coordinate 1,261, forward strand.
ATTGTAGGGGTGGACACAGACTTAGATGCCAGGCGCTTATATAGAGCATGGTGGAGTAGGGCCGGATGCCCTTCCTGACACCCTACAATGGAATCAAACCCGCGATGTCTAGCTCGTCATTTCCTGAAACACGTGCTCTACTGCCGAGCTGAAACTCAGAATTTAAAGTGTGTTCCCAATGGGTACTTAAATAACCTTGTGTTTGGCTCTCTAAGGCTACCTCAGTTATAAAAAACCCTGCGCTACATTAAGAGCTCATCACAAACTTCACTATCAGGATGTGTGAGTGGCTTGCTGAATACTTAATTCTATTCCCTTTGAACTGCTGTATTCCTAAATGGGCTTTTTTCAGGATTCTGAAAAGAATTATTATAATGTTATTGGTCAAACCTTGATAAATGGAAGCCCAGATGACATTTTGATTTTCATGAGCTAGAGGATCATAAGCTCTGGGCCCATGATGAACAGTGTTTTTCTCTCTCACTCAAACAAAAGCTACCAATGATGTCTTTTTAAACCAGGTTTTGCTCCAGTGCAGCAGCTACATGGCCAAGAGTGAGAGATTGAAGCTGCACCCAGTTGCCAGTGTGTGTGTGTGTGTGTGTGTGTGTGCGTGCGTGCGCGTGCAACGCAAAGTGGAATAGCGATGTGCTCAACAAACGCAAAATTAAGTAAAGATTTCATTGGCTGCACAATGAAGAATATCTGTTCCATTTCTCCATTATTGATCCCTGCTAACAGCAACAGCAGGTTATGGATTTTGAGAATAGCTGCAAACATGTCATGTGAGCACGTGTCAGGGTATGGGGGTGTATGTATAATTTGCGCATTAGTGTATGTAAATACATGATAGTATTGAGGCAAACAACCAGCGAGTTTCTCATTAGACAATACACTCAGACACACACAGTACAAACAAACGCATCCAGAATCAAGGTATTTAGTCATCAATTGGAGGGGTGGGGTTCATCAGACAGAAAGAGAAGCAAAACACCTCTGGAATAGGAAAATAATAGTGAGAAGCTAGGACGAGGAGAGAGGGAAAAGCAGTTATTCTCTTGATTTGTTGGATAGTTTTTACTGTCGGGGTGGTATAGCTCAGGAGGTAATGCAGCCATCTAGTAATTGGAAGATTGGTGGTTTAATCCCCAGCCCCCACAGAAGGTGTGTCAATGTGTCCTTGAGCAATACACTGAAACCCCTAAGAGCTCAAGTCCTGTGATGGAATGGCAACCTGTCTCTGCATTTTGCCCAATGAGTGCTGAGTTAGCCTCTAGCATGAGTCTGCAACCCAACTACAGATGAGCAGTTGACGATGGATGGATGGACTTTATACTGTATGTTATTCAGTAGCATGTCCACTCTATGAAACAGTATATTACAACACAGCGCAACAGAATTCACTGATCATTTATGGTGACGATCACTTCAGAGAACAAACTTGTGTATTTAATCATGTCCTAACTCACCCTATTAAACTATCAGTGGCCACCATAGAGGACATTAGTCTACCATGTCAGGAATCTAGCAGCCCATCACTTCCGAGCATTATTTACTTGCTACAATCTGGATTACAAGGAAATAATCCAGATTATTAAAGGGTTGGTGTTTTGTGAATGGGCGTTCTATCGGGGCAATTTTCTATGACTGCAAATAAGGCTCTTATAGCATGAAATCCAAACTGCAACCGTGCCGTAAAGAATACACTAAATATATCAACAATGTTATGAGGGATTCAAGTGCCACCCACCAAGTATCACCGGCTCCTCTATGGCCACCCACAGCCAGCATTTTCTGAAGGCACCACTGGTTGTCTGGGTGCCTTCTTTTATTTATGAATATATACAATAGATATACATAAAGTGAATATTAAAGGGTTGTATTACACGTTTTCATGTCAAAGAATGATAACAAAATGCAATTCCCATATATTCACAAGAAAGACTCCTTCGTTGATTTAGAACAAAACTGCATAGCTGTCCGTACTGCTCTCGAGGGGGATACTAGTGCTAATTTAGGGCTTATTTCACTGGGGATCAGACTGGAACACATCCAGTATCCCACCTACCCTACCCTTGGCATTTTGCCTTTGCACCAGGTATGCATTCTTCTTAACCATAAAACATGTGTATGTATGTTATAAAGCCACTTCATCAGGTGTCACTTCTTGCCTCAACTAATATCACTGGGACAGATTCCTCAAAGTCAGGCAAATTGTCAATTTGTGATAAGGGTTGTACAAATAAAATTGAATTGACATGACTCATAATTAATTAAAACTGGGGCAAATGTTATTCTGATATAATAAATAATATGTGCAACTGAGCCTGCATTCTTGGTTACAACATGGAGGCAACAAGTAGCATTTTTAAGCAGAGTGTCTCTAGCTCTGTTCTAGGACAGCGAACACATCCTTTCAGTCCCGCACAATAACATACAGGAATGTAAAAAGGAGCAAGAGGAGGGTGATTCAAGGACACTTCCAGTGCTCAGTGTCTCGGTTTTCTCCTGTGTTGTTTAATGGAGGGTAACAACAGGGGAAAACAACTCTTGAAGAAAATGTCTGAAAGCCCTCGCCTGGTGCAGTATGAGGCAGAAAGGCCGGTATAGGGCGAAATGGCGTTTCAAGGACACCCTTATGGCACCAGTCCTCCTTTAAGAGGGGGCAAAAATATGCGGTTTAACAATGGATTCTTCTCTCTCATGCTAGCCTCACCGTTCCTCACCTCCCATACAAATCATGTGAAATGTTTTAAGCAAGTACCCATTACATACTCACCGTTCATGTCATCCACAGTTCAACTAATGGAAGACAAATCCACCATCTTCGATCAGCGCAAACAGAAACATCTCCACAGTACAAAAAAGGCTAAAATGATGATGACGATGATGGTAATAACAATAATTATTACTATTATTACCAGCATGGCTAAGTGGGTAGAGCAATTGTCTGGTGAGTGGAAAGTTGCAGGTCCAATCCCGCACCTGCAGACAAGAGTATCGATGTGTCCTCGAGCAAGACACTGTTCTCCTAACTGCTCTAAGCTGTGATGGACTGGTGACCCTTCAAGAGTGTTTCCCCACCTTTCCCCCAATGAGAACAGAGATAGGCTCCAGTTCCCCTGTGACCCAACTTTGGATAAGCGGTTGACAATGGATGGATGGATGGAGGGATCGATGGAATCCCGACTTACTTTATAGGTACAGTACATATTAATGAACATTTAGAATGTAAATACAATAGATTTAGCCACCAGGCTAATTTTCATCTATGTCCCAAGTAATCAAGGGTTCAATGTCTTGCTCAAGGACACTGACACACTTTCTACAGGAACCATGGATTGAACCACTAACCTTTCGGTTATTAGACGACCGCTCTACCTCTTGAGCTATGCTTCTCCCTAAGTGATGTGACATTAGCCTGTTAGTGAATTCGAGTGGTCCTTTCAAAACACTAGTCATTTCTTACCGACCATGCTACATCCTTTAACCCAGAGCCAACAAGTGAAAACCTGCTGGAGTCACTGTCACAGCACAGCAAAGCAAAATAAAGACATGATTTTAACAAACGTACATTTCTTTTATGGTTAACACAAACAAATGACAGTGAATTTGCAAAAATGACAACTCGGATTTGCTATGATAGACTTCTGGAGCATGAAGGCTGCGGTAGCTCCACGGTAGCACAGGTGGGTCAGCAAATGGTGAGCCAAAGGCAGTGGGTTCAAACCAACCACAATGTGAGGACTACTTGTGACATGTAAACCAGACCTCCCTCAGACTTCTGGAGCATCATGTCTGTCCAAAGGCAGTGGGTCAATGGGGTGACTGCAGTCACCTTAGACTGGAGATGTCACCCGTATGAAGGTGTTTACGGTGGCTGAACGAGGACTGTGTATTTGTCCCCCATTGATCTCTCAGAACTTCAATTGGACAGCTGGAGCTGTTGGTCCACGATGAAGAAAAAGGATGAATGACCATGAAAACAAAACCTAGCCTATGAGCAATTAGTGGTGAGTATGAAATAGGAATAGGCTTCAAACCATCTGAACTATTCCTTCTACTAAGTACCTCTCAATTCAATCTCCCATCTACTCTCCTTGGATCCTGTTAACTCCTCCTCCTCCTCCTCCTCCTCCTCCCCCCTTCAGTCATTTCTCATCCCTACTCAGAACCGATCTCTCCTCTGCTTATCCCTCCCTCCTTTACCTCTCTCTTCATCAGCTTTGTCCTCCTCCCCTCTGTTTCTCTCTCCCCCGCTGTCCTTTAAATCCCCTTCCTCTCCTCTCTGAGGCGTTGCTATTCAGTATTTCCCCTGCTTATTTGTAGTCTGAGAGCGGTTCATCAGTACCAAGGTCAACTGAATGGTGTGAAAGCCAGCTCTCACATTACGTTCTCACCTCCAGCTCCCACTGAAGAGCCCACGCCAACACTCTCTGACTCACAAAAGGATTCTCCGGGGGCATGTGGGCTTGCACCCGTTAGTTTCATTATATATAAAACTGGTCCTCTCACCAATGCTTGAAGAATACACCTAGACAGTGAGGCTAATGTGCTCCCCAAAGTCATCAGCAGTAGGTGCCCTGCCCAAATTGATGTAGAAATCTTGACACAGTATAAAAGCAGCACTCACAAATTAAGAAATACACCTTAAGGCACCTTGGTGGCCCACCTGGCAGAGTGTGTACCACATCAAGCTGAGTCCTTACTGCAGTCGCCCAGGTTCTATTTTGATCCCGGCCCTTTGCCGCATGTCAACCTCTCTCTCTCCCCTGCCTCTCCTATCACTCCCTCAGCTATCCTATCAAACAAAGACACAAAATGCCAAAAGAAGAAAAGAAACACCTCAAATCTATGTATCACTGGCTCCTACTTTGAAGTTACGGTTATGTTATTACATTAAAAACTGGCCAAAGACATGCTGACGTGTTTCAGCTCAGTGTAAGCCAGCATGCCCGCTAACCATAAAACCTTCAGCAGACCTCTGCTGCGATTGCAAAGTTATGTAAGCACATAAAAAATGGCCGTGAAATTATAGAATATATATTTTGGTCATGGTCAACCCAAGACATTCCCATTAATTACATAAACACATGAATAAGTATCTTCCAATGTCACAGACAACTAAAGCAAACCCTCAATCTGTGGTGTGGCCAAATGACTGAGTATTTTTTCTTCTTTCTGGCTTTCAGTATATTTACATTATTCATCTTTGCTAGACTTGTGGGTTCCATTCTGCAGTTACTTCTGCTTCACAGCCAGCCGATATATATGACAGCTTATAGGTCAAACTAAAGGCAGTTGTGATGTCTATCAAACACTTAAGGCACCAAGGCAGGAGTGTGCAGTGTAAACCATAAGAAATGAATCCCCTATGTCCTTAAGTCCTGTTTATGGAATGTGCATTTAAATCCGCCCATCCACTGCCTCATGTATAAACAGTTTCAGCGAGGCCGTTGTGCCAGAAGATCCTTTTTCCCCATTCTTTTTCTCCATGAGATGAAATGTTAGACTTTGCTTATTATGGAGGAACACAGTAACAATGAAGGCAATGAAGTGAAGTAGAGAGAAGCACTTCCAATCCTAAAGCAATCCAAATGGAGAGGAGCCAACGGGTAATGTTAGAGCTGGAGACGCCGAGGCAATGTGGAGGGTGAGGAGAGAAACATTATGATATTGACTGAATTAATGATGAATCTGAAGGGAAGCAGCCATGAAAAAAAGGGGAGATGGTGCCTATGAGTATGTTAGAGGGGAGGAGAAAAAAGAGACAGGGGGGCAACAACACAGATATGGGTGCAATAAGAGAGATGGATAAAAAAAGGAAGCTACAGAATACTAACCATGTTTGAGATGTACAGAGCTGATACTACAGTTGACTCTTACCTTAATATACTGACAGTACTTACTTTCATATCGACTGTACTGACAAACATCCTTAATCTTGCACTAAATTAAGAACCAACTAAAACTAATTAATGTACAAACAAATACTCGATAATATCCTGATACTAATATTCTAATTAATCCCGACTAAAGTACTAATGCTAACTAAATTAATAAAAAAAATACCAACCACTGTGCTAAGGTGATATCTACTAACAAACCAACTGGCACTAACTAACCAACAAACTAATACTAACTAAAGTACTGACTCATCCCAAGTAACAGAATAATACCAATTAATGTACTAACCGTACTGATTAAAATAGCTGGTACCAACATCAGAATGAGAAATTCAGCTCAGATACCCCTGCAGGTGTGCAGACACTATGCCATCTTTAAGAGTTGCCAATTGCAATGGACCCTTGCTGGCCCCCCATCCAGGTGAGCCTACATTTGTGTCAAACTGGAGGCAACACTGGGGCTCAAACATAAAGACTCAGCGGTGATAGCTCTCCTTTATAACCATCAGGACTGTGATCACATCAGATTAAGGGTTTGTTTAGATCAAACCTGATGAACCTGGAACCTGAAAACCACCTGGGGGTCAGCAAGTACGGAGCTGGTTCCTACACCGCCATCTCTGCTTTCGGCCAGACGGTGGAAACAAAAAGTCATAACATCACCATAATCCTTCCATTCTCACCCCCCGCCCTCTCCTCCGCTGTCATCTACACTCTTACTCCTTTTCTCTTCTTTCTATTCAACCATCTCCCCAAAACAGACCATCAAACAAAGAGAAACCACTAATGGAAATAATGACTCAGTAAATAGGAGCAACAAAACATCACATATGTTTTCACACACGTCTCTGTAGATCTAAGAGGAATATTCACAGCACCCCCCAAAAAACACAACAAAAGAAAGAGGTGAATTATGAGCTGTATAATCTTACATTGCACTGTACTGTTTATGAGAAACTAGAGAAACTTCATATTGATTTTGTTCACAGATCACCAGGAAACAAAATAAGAGCATAGAAAATGAACAATGGTCCTGCTTCTACTGGAAACTTCAGCCCTGTCAAGGTGCCTTTGAGAAGAGTCTAGCAGCACCATAGAAGAAAACAGCAGTAAAACAGGGGGTAATATTCTGTACTTTAAGGTTGTAAAGGAGTGTTGTAAAGTGCTGAGAAAGGGCCAAACTTGCATCCTGACCTCAACAGATCGATTCATCCATATTGAACCCAAGAGACAGTAAACGGCAATTGGCATAAACAGAACGGGACAAACCACAAACTGCATGATGTAACAGAACGGAAAAAAACGTACTAAAATTGAAATAAACATACACACACCACTTACTCAAGGTAATTATGCATTATCCCATTTGACAGTCATTTCCTTTATATTCCATTCTACCATTAGCAGTTGTATGAATTATGAGTATATTTGGTACAGATACATGTGAAATTGATCTATTTTCCAGTTTGCTCACGGACACGTAATTCTTTGCCAGCAGTGCTCAAGATGCTACCCTAATCAGAGCAATGTTGGTTTTGCCACTAAGTACCCGTTGTGTGTGGCTCAGTGAGGTTCAATTTCCACTAATGAGGCAACCTGTTGGAATGTTTTATGGATGCCATTTAGGGTGTCATCCCTGTATCAGAGGGGTCAGCAACCTATGGGCATGCAGGACCATTCACATGAGCATGCAGAGCAATTCAATAAAAACATTTAATATACTTTTTTGATGAATATTTTAACATCAAATTTAGCCTAATGATGATATAGACAAACAATTTGACTTTAAAACTGAAATAATTTATCTATTATTAATTATTATTAATAATTAATATTATTAATCTCAAAATAACACCACTGTTTCTGGACATCAACAAGGCTGCCAACATCACTCTTTCAAGTCCCAAATATGCCCATGTCATCTGATTTTATGTGCTACTCTCATCCACAACAATGACTTCTGATTTTCCATCTGCCATTTACTGGATTACATGTGAATGCAGCATCCATCTGGAACCCCTCAGTTCATTTTCGATTTCCAAGGGATCTTATCAACAGGCGCAGACCCAAATGCCTCTGGATGCAATTAGGTAGACCAACAACCAATCAGAACAATGAAACATCACATTGCTGAGAAAAGTATGACAAACGCTTTTCTCATCAACAAAAGCTTTAAGAGCAGTTTTTTGTTCATCTATTACAAGAAACATATCATCCAGTCTGTTTAATACTGTTGTGATAGTAGATCCAACAGACCATTACAAATCAGCATAGACCATCTTGGTTGTTTACGAACAAACCCGCTCCATATTTGATGGAGGTTCCGATTGGCCTGGTTTGGGTTGGCTGGAAATCCAAACGGGAGGGGTCTAGACATACATGCCAGAGCAAATAAAACCTGAGCTTGTAGATTCTTCTGATTCCCAGTCTACCAAACATGCTCAGTAAAACTAAAATCATACAGGATAAACTATAAAGCTGTTCAGTAGCATTCTTAAAGTCTCCATCATGGGATATCTGAACACACTGACCACTGTAAATGGCACAAATCCTTCCTGTCCATCAAAACAGCCAAAGTCAAGACAAATCCACTCAAACTCGTTTGTACAGCTGTAAAGTCACAAGTCACGGACGGCTTTATATTCACTTCACATTAATTTCTATAAAAAAGCTAAACAGGGCAAATAGTGTGAGTGTCTTCGTCTGCAGTGGGGGTATGATTGGGGGCAAATATGCGTCTTGTCAGGATTTCTGTGTGCAGGTACTGTACATGCAAGGCGCTTGATTTCAGAATGATTTGCAGGATGCTTTGTACGTGCGAGATAGACAGAGAGGGACAAGACGCACACAC